>PVIC010034857.1:0-19345 GCA_004025085.1 Thryonomys swinderianus | reverse complement strand
TTTTTTTTTTTTTTTTTTTTTTTTTTTTTTTTTTTTTTTTTTTTTTTTTTTTTGAGACAGAGTCTCACTTTGTTGTTCAGGCTGGCCCTAGGCTCACTACATAGCCCAGGCAAGCCTCGAGCTCAACAATGCTCCTTTCTTTGCCTCCTGAGTGCTGGGATTACAGGTGTGAGCCACCACGCCCGGCTGAAATGTTTATTCTGATTAAAATTAATAATAATCCAAAAGCACAATCAACAGAAGAAACAATCAACAAGGAAGTGCATAACTATTTTAAAATTTTTACATTGTAAAGAGTATCACAAAGGCCAACCACCAAAATTTAAGCAAATATCTGAAAGCCAATTATCCAATAATTGGTGAATATCCAAGTATACAACTTGAGTAAAATAAAGAAATGAATAAGTAACCCAATTACAAAATAGGCAAAGAACATGAAAAGAAATATTTCTAAAGAAAATATACAAATGACAAAGAAGTTCATGAAAGGGTGTCACTAAATATCAAAGCAAAACCATACCTATCACTTGTATTTATCATATACAGTATATCAAGAGATAATATGATTGAAGGTGTAGTCAAAAGTGAACTCTCATACATCTTAGCAGGAATGTAAATTTTTTCAGTGTTCATGGAAAAAGCATGAAGTCTCCTCAAAATTTAAAAATGATCAGACATATGATCTGGCAAGCCCACATATCCCATGAAGCAAAAATCAGTCTTGAAATGATGTGTATGCTTCCACATTCACTGAATCATTTACTATTACAAGAAAAGTAAACACATAAAGAAAATAAAAGTAGAGATGGGTATGTAGATATATAGTAGGTATATAATTACAAAGACTTCAAATATCATTCAGCTATTAAAGAAGGAAGCTCTATCATTTCATTTAAAATATAGATGAACTTTGAGTATATATGCTTAAGGAATAAAGTCAAACACAGACAAATACTATATGATCTATAGATGTAATCTAATAAAAGCTGAATTCACAGTAACAGAATATGGCAATTCCTTTGAGTATATTCCTAGCAGGGAATAACAGGGTCAAATGGGACCTCTAATTCTAGTTTTCTGAGGTATCTCCACACTGATCTCCAAAAAGAATCATATTGTAAAGACACATACACACCCATGTTCATAGCAGCTCAGTTTGTGATAGCCCAGTCTTAGAAACAACACAGATGCACATCGACTAGAGACTGGATAAGGAAGATGTGCTTTTTTTTTTTATAAAATGGAGTATTACTCAGCCATAAAGAATAACAAGTTCAGTCACTTATGTGTAAATGGACACACCTTGAGGACACACTAAAAAGTGAAATAAATAGATCACAGACATACAAATACCATATCTTTTCTTTGGTATGAGACCCTGTAGGTGTAAATGAGTTCTAGAATGTATGATAGATTTTGGAAATAAGAAATATTCAAAGGGAACGTGGTAGAGGAAGGTAATGAGGCGAAAAATAAATATGATCTGAAAAGAAAAAGAAAGCACATGTACATAGGGGATGGGGAGTTGTGGAATGGGTAGGGATATGGGTAAAAATGAGAATTAACTCATGTCATATACTGGTACAAATTCCCCCAATACTGAGTGTGATTATGAGCTGTATGTAAAATGTACCAATAAAGAATTCAATTAAAAAAAGAACAGAGCCTTTAAAAGTTTGGTGGGAGAGGGGTAGTGTGACAGAGAAACTACAAACCTTCAGATGCTGTATAAAGATGAAAAAGTTCCAGAGACTTAATATGCAGCATGATAAACACATATAAAGTTCTTATCAAGCATAGTTTAAGAAAGTTGAGGAACATGTTAAGTCATCAAGATATCTTTACATTTGCAAAAACTTAGGCATACATCAGTAGAATAGAATAAACAGTGTACAAAGGGACTCACAAATATGGTCAACTGATTTTTCTTAGAGATGTCAAAGAAACTCAATACAAAAATAAATCATCATTTTAAAAAGAAATGATAAAACAACTGAAAAAACCCTTACTGTATATCATATATAAAAATGAACTTGATGGGGTGGGTGGGGGTATGGAAAAAATGAGAATTAAATTGTGTCATATACAGGTACAAATTCTCAATATTATATGTGATTATGATGTGTATATATAATGTACCAGTAAAGATTTAAATTTTAAAAAATGAAGTAGAGCATCGTAAATCTGGATGTAAATAAAGCCATTAAAATTTATATAAAAATACCACTGATTGGCTTTATGATTTTAGAATAGTTAAATGTATCTTAAAACAGAAAAGCCATAAAAAATTAAAACTAATAAATAATACTTTCCTGAAATTAGAAGCTTTTACTCCTCAAAAGATTTCTTAAAAAGAAAGAAAATGCATTTGGGTGTGGTGGTACATCCTCTAATTCACTTGGGAGAGTGAGGCAAAAGGATTGCTGCAAATTTTAGTCCAGCCTGAGTTATACTGTATAGTGAGTTTAAGGCCACCCTGAACTATAGGGCAAAACTGTCTCAAAGAGAAGGACAGGGAGAGGTGGCAAGGTTGTGGGGGAGACAGGGAGAGTGAAAAAGAAGGAGAGGGAGGAGAAAGAGAAAGTCCTGGACTAGGCGAAATTCTTAAAGTACTTATTAGTCAAATAATTTATACACAATGTGTAAAGATATCATACAATTCAATAAGAGAATAAAACTTCAAACAAAAATTTAAATAGAAGATATGCTCATGATCATAAAGCACATTAGAATTTGTTCCATATCATTTGTTATGAGAAATATAAATTAAAATTACTATGGAAAACTACTACACACATACTAGCTAGGTCAAGTAGTAGAGTCACTAAAATTTTGATGAATGGTCATTGGAAATATAAAGTGAGACTAGAATCAGCTATTTCACCCAAGAGAAATCAAAACATGCATCTACATAAATGCTAACAGATTTATTTGAAAAGGCTAAAACCACAATCCATTTTCAATCAATAGATGAATTGATTATAAATCCACATACGTATTATTATTCAGCAGTAAAAAAGGAACAAGGTATTAATATATGTAAAAACATGGATAATCTAGTTGTTATATTGAGTAGAAAAATACAAAAAGAATGCCTGCCTAGTGAGTTTGTTGAGATAAAATTACTTTAAAACTTAGTCTTTTCCCGGGTCTTTTCCCCTATCTCAAAAAAAAAAAAAAAAGTCTTTTGTGACCAAAGATATATAAGTACTTGCCTAAGGATGGGGCAGAGAAAAGATGCATCACAAAGAGACTTCCAGAAATTTTGTGGGTGAGGACATGCTAGTTCTATTGATTTGTAGTAATGATTCCATGGGTGCAGAAATTTATCAAATCCTAAGACGCTGTACACTATATAATTTGTTAGAATCAGTTATACATCAAAAAAGTTGTCCATGGAATCCAGAATCAACATTATCTTTCTTAAATTTGCAACTATATGCTGAAGGTAAAATGAACTCTAACAATGGTCTCCTTAATTCCTCAAGAAATAAGTCCTGAAGAAGCCTACCCAAACGTTGTAGAATTGTTTCTGGTTTAATTATATATTTACATTTAACTTTTTAATTGTATTAATGTACTTACAGTACATAACAATTACCTTTATTTTGAAATAGCACATGCACATAGCATGTACATAGCATAGTGTTATCTCAGTTTCCAGATTTACAATTCAAATATGTAAAAACAGGCACATGCAAGTTAAATTTATGTTTGCAAACAAATGGTCATACTATCCTTTGCTTATTAAAGAGAATACTAACAATCTGTATTTCACCTTAGAAGTTCTTTAAACAATTTTGAATAGCCTTGGTCATCTGTCATCTAACAGAAGACATTGCTGAGTTCTGTCCTTTATAATTTACCTAGATATGTCAAGTGGCATCCACTCTACTGCTTCAAATTCTGGGTTGTAGATCTCAAAACTTTAAGTGACTTTTCTGCCACTGGCTTTCCCTTGTTCTTAAATAAGGTTTTTTTTTTTTCCTTTTTTCTTAATGCTCAGTTCTGATCAATAAAGAGGTAGTAAGAAGGACAGTTAGCAAAGAACAGAAAGAGGAAAAAGAAATAGACAGCTAATTACTTAGGAATAACTGTCAAAGCACAGTAAGTATTAGATAATTCTGCACTGCACTTTTAAGACTTATGGTGTTTTCTTTAGTCTACATTACAGACCCTAACAATGACACCATGAACTCAGTAGCTTTAAAAGCTAGTCTAGGCCAGCTTGCTGCTGTTTTCTTGTTGCTTACTCTATTTTTTAAAATATATACCTGCTTTATTACAAAAACTATTTGTATTTAATGGAATATAAGATGATATAAAATGAATAATTTCCAAATTTAAAATAATCTATACCATTTCACTAAAACTTATCAAATGTATACCTCTTCATTTTATTCTAATACAATTTTCAGTTTTGTGAAACTATGCACATATAAATGTATATATTAATATATACTAAATATATACATACATATATATATATATATATATATATATATACAGGCCTTATATAATTCAAATGATACAAAGTGAGATAGTGCTATGCCTCCTGTTCTTACTTTGCTTCTTTTCACATAATGTTTCAAAGATTTACCTGTATGTAGATATAGATTCTATTCCTTAATATAATAGCTATGGTAGTCTATTGTATGCATATTCCAAATTGTATTTTGTTAGTTCCTTATGGGATTTTTTACATACACTATTCTTTAAACTTGATCTTAGTCAAAAAGTAGAGAAATGATGGACACATTATTTTTTATTGTCTTTATTAGTACACATTTCCAGCATATATGTACCTTCCTGGTGTGGAGCTGCTCTATGTACATAACATATTTTCATCCCCTTTCCCTTCCCTCCCTCTTTCTCTTGATCCTCTTCCCATCTGAGAAAGATCTACCTCTCTACTTGCTATTACCTAACTTGTATTTTGCTCTTTATTTTATAATTTGAATTTCTCATAGAAGAGAAACCATGCGAGATTTAAGCTTGTGTTTCTGATTTATTTCTCTTAACATTATGGTCTCAGTGATTCCATTTTCCTATAAATGACTCGTTTATCTTTCTTTGTGGAAAAGCTGTATGCTATTTGTTTTGCTGTTATGATGAATGTCTCTGTGTGTATGTGGACACATGCACATACACTTAAAAAAGTACACCTGCATGAGTATGCATTGTTTTCTACAATTAAAATTACACACATACACATAGCTTTGTGTATGTGTGTTAATATATAATGAGTTTATGAATTAAATATTTTACATTTTAATAAATTTACATTTTCACCCACAATGAAAGAAAGCCCACATTTCTATAGAATCCTAGTTATTTTGATCTATTTGATCAACTGGATAAAGCTAAGTATTGTCTTCCTTTTGGTTTCCACAAATTCAGAAAAATGTCTTTGGCAGTGCCTATGTGAATTCTACCAAATAGACAAGTGGGTTTGCTAATGTTCAAAAAGTACCACACATGGCCTGAGATGTAAGTGGGTCATTGTACAATCAGTTGTAGAACACCAAATTATCTTTATCTTCCTTTCTTTTTTTTTAAAGGCTATTTCATGTCCCAACATATAGAGGATCCACCAAATTCCATATTTCATATCAAAGTAAATGAGGTTTTTAAATCTTATCTGTACCTTTTATCCTTCCACTTTTTGAAATTCATAAAAGAAAGTATTGAAGTAGTGTTATTTCATCACCTTCTCTGCTGGACAAAGATGTCTTTGCTGATGGAGCAGAAACACTTTGCCAGCCCATATTCCACTGTCTTCAGAAGTTATTCTGAATGGGAGCCACTGCCATTATGTGAATAAGTCATGCATGATCCCTGGGTATATTATCAGCCCCTCGTGGAACATTTTTACCAATGATGAAATGTTATTGTTGTCAGTGTCAGATATTCAGTCTTTATCAGCCTCCCTCATGACAGCCCTCATTATTCAGGAAGACTTGGGACAACTTCAAGGTGAGAACTTTCAACAGAAGGTCAAGTGGACGAAATTTCTTTCCTATCCATTGCTCAAGCATGTACTTTCCCTTCCATCATGACTCACAGCATGGTCTTTGCACTGTAGGATGGAAATGGGAAGAGTGCACAATAACTTTGTTCTGCTGGGGCCCTACAATCAACTAAAGAATATAAATTCACAGTTTCTCACTTTTGTCATCCCTGGACACTTGACTTACATCTTAAATGTTGGCATGCAGTCTCATCCACAAAATTCCCAAGAAGGCAGTATAATGCGTTGAAAGTACTCATGGGTGTTAGAATCATGAAAAAATATATATATTTTTATACATGAAAATTATATATATATATATATGAAAATATATATATTCAGCAGCTGTTCTGAGAGGTGCTGCAAGGCTGAGACTTCTAGCGGTGACATAGACATAAGCAGGCCAGAATGGCAGCCCTCCACATTTAGACTGGCAAACTGGTCATGTGTTATACGTAATTATACAAGTGTTCGAATGATGATGAGGACTCTTGATCTCAGAGGAGTAAGACAAAACCAGCACTCAAAGACACTCTTGGATTGAATGGGGGGCAGATCCTTCACGAAAACATATCCTTCATGAGAAAAAAAAAAAGGACCCCAGAAAACATTGACTTTCACTGTTTCATATTCTGCCATCTTCTATTCTTAATTACTAGACATCATAAACACATATGTATAAAGCTGATCATATTAAGAACTGGAAGGGAGATTCTCCTCATAGTCTCCATATAGAGTTGCTGATCCGTGAACACAGCACTTTTACAGAAAGAAAAGGCAGTATCCGAGAAAATGTTTCAGGTTTACAATAAGCAGCTTTACTTGACAAAAATATTCATTGATGCTAATGTACTGATCTTTGACATTCTAGCCTCCATAACAGTGCAAAATTAATTTATATTGTTTATATACTACCCAGTCTGTAGTATTTTGTTAAAGCAGCACCAATAGATTAAGATGGTAGGTAAGTCTAAAGAACAAACTAGTCAGTACACACCAGGTTAAAAAGAACGGAGGATCCACCTTCTGTTATGTCCTGTTTACCTGCCATTGTTGTTTTTGAACATGTGGTAAAGTGTAAAATTTCAGGTTTACAGGTTATTCTGTATTCTTCAATGTCCATTAAAATATAGAGAGACCTCAAAGGCTCTGACAAGTCCACACACAGACAAACATACACCAAAACACAAAATATGTGATACATGGCTCCTACTTGACAATGTTCACACAGCTTTGGTTAAAAAAAAAAAAAAAAACACTTCTCAGGATAATCCAGGTCATGTAATGAATCTAAGCCTCACAGGTGCAGCCAGAGGGATGTTAGAGTCTGACCTTATTAATCTCAGAAAAGCACGGATTAGTGCTTAGTATTTGTAGGATGAAAGATAGACTGGTCTTCACCAGGAAAGAGTTTTGTAAATAAAATTAGATCATGATTTTCCTTATAAGAGAATCATATTTTTTCTGACTTGAAATAGTACATCTTAATTTTTAAAGAAATACAGCTCAGTCCTGAACTGAAACTACCAAGGGACTAGACATAGGCAGCAATGTGCACACAGAGTGACAGGCAAGTGCTCTTCTCACTGCTGAGATACGGTTGCTGAGAAATGTGGGCCCTACATCAGTGAAAGGTACGGTTCTAATGAACCTGATCTTACCACGAAGTTCCAAAATAACTAACTGGAGGATTCATTCTGAGCTTTGGAATAGTCTGACTCTGAACTAGTTAAGGAAAATAAATAGTCTTGCTTATTCCAGAAGACAGAGATGGAGAAAAGTTAAGATAAAATCAGCAAATAAACATTCATCATTGGGTATTCTTTAAAAGGGCATTATAGGTATTCAGTGTACATTCCTTATATAATCATAATTAAAGACAACAGTTATTTTCTATTCACGTGCACAGCTCTTATTTTATAAACTATAATTCTAAATAAGCAATGAGATAAGAGCTTTTTCCTCTGTGGTATTTCTTACACTATATTCTTGCTTATTCACTCATACACCAAGTATGACATCTTAAATGACTTCTCTATAGATGCCACCATGGTAAACACAGAAATGCCCATGTGAATTGTGTGGATGTCTGTTCTCTAGAAGCACAATCTTAATGTAGAGAACAGAAGTGATACATATCAACAATGTGATATTGCAATGTTATAAATATCAACACAGAAGTATGGTAAATGTAGTAAAGGAATATAAAAAGCTATAGTTATTTCCTCATTTTGTGTACTTAGGAGTAAGATAGATAGATGCCAAAAATAATGAGTAATCACACTAGAGTTAATGAGACTGAACCATGAAAAGGGGGCCCTAGGAGCATCTGTAACAGAGTAAGAAATGGGAAATGGTAGACCAAGACTTGCCAACATTATTACTCAGCATGAGAGCAAGAGTAAAATAAGTCAGGGCTAGTTTGTGAGATTTCAGTAAGAAGCTATTTTAATGCTGTGATTTAATTCAGGTGTAAATTACTTGCCTATATTTCAATTACAAGATAAAATGGCATCCATATTCATGACCAATAAGTAGAAAGTAAATGATATACTATAACATTTGCACGCCGAAAGTCCAGGCTACAACAATGTCTGTCTATTTTTAAAAGCGAGTATAAATGGGGAACTATGAAAATCTCAACTCTCTAAAGAGAGGTCATAGAATTTTTTCTTCAGTATTTTGACATTTTCATTGGGTTACTACAATGTCTTGTGCCATATTGGTTGTTTAAACTTCACGCCATGTAGAATTACTTGGAACATCCAATTAGATTTGAATACTCTGGTTTTCTAACAAGGTTACAAAGATTGTTATCTCAAAGGGTGGGGAAGAGTGTACTTTGCAAATTTTAAAATATTAAAGAAAAACACTTTTTTTCAACACGTGTTTTAAACACTTGTTTTCGTGACCTGCTTCTTTGATGTGACATTAAATGCACAAGACCAAGTCTATGATTTTAAAGAAAAATGTAAGAGTGGTTAAGTTTAGAGAAGACCCAAATTTATTCAGGTCACTTTATCATTTAATCTCAGAAGGCTTCATATAAAAGGCTTTGGACATAATATTAATAGAGTCACAGAATTGATTGTTTGCAGGGCTGACAGTCAGCAAGCACAGCAGCAATGCTAGTGATTGTTAAGACCAAGTGATAGTTCTGCCCAGGTGAGTAAGTAACCATCCCTCTGGGGATCATGGAGCCAGGAGCCAGTAGCCCTGCGTGAGCCCTGCTGAGAGCCGCACTGCTGCTCATTAATTCCTCCTGTCCTGCAGCCAGCCAGCTGCTGAAGGGAGTAAGAGGCTTCCTGAAAGTGGAACAGCCTACGGGACAATGGTTTGATGCTCATTTAGTTCATTTCCAAAAGACCAAGAATCTGGAAAAGCAAAAAAAAAAAGGTACAAAGGGAATGATAGAAATTATCACAGGTCTGGTGTCCCAGCCCCTGAGGAAAGTGACAAATCCAATAATAGACAAAGAGCTGAGAAGAAGACAAGACATGTGACAGTCTAAGGGGACAAGTAGAAAGCACACATAAGAGTATCTGTATACCATGTCCACTTAATATAGCCGTCTAATAAGACAGTTCATCTCCACTTAATCAGACATTAAAATGGACTATCAAATGATGGCTATTCATGGGCAGTAGTAGATGAATTTTGTTTAAAAACTTAAATTCATTCTTCTAAAATATATTTCTCATGCCAGGCACTTGTTTTAAAATATATTCACTCACTTTTGTACTATAATTACTTCACCATTCCCATGTTATGGATAAGGAAATTGAGGCACAGATAATTTTTTAAATAAGTATCAGAGAAAGAAGCAGAGGAATGATTCTCAGTTCTATTGTCCAAGGCAACAGCTCTTGTCTGGACTGACAAAGCAGGGTGTACTTACTCCAGTAGATCTTCAGTTGATCACTGAGTTGATAATAAAGGCATTTATAATATATTTTAAGTACTAGATGATAAAGATTTCAATAATTTTATTGTCACTTCTATCAAATGAGCAGAAACTGAAAGTGGATTAAGTACCACAAATATTATAATTCATGTTAAGAAATTCTCTAATTATCAGGACCCTAATTACCCAAGCCTATGGTGTAACTGAAGCATCCCTGCGGTAGTCTGACAGGATTTATTATGATAAATCAGGAGAGAGATTACAGTGCCCATTTCCTGGTTGGCAGAGGTATCCAATAAAATATCAAATCTGGAAGACCAAAAGATACTATCACTAACAATAAACTGGGAAATTATTAAGTGAGTTATGAAAACTTTGCACCTTGGCTTATATGGCTTAAAAAATAGACTTGTAATATATACAACTAAATATAGTTAGAAAATAAATGCGGGCTTTAAATTTTGTATTTATACATTTATTTATATATTAATTTGTATTGTTTTACTTATACTTAAGTAGCATTTAATTACACCTCTCCATAAAGTATACACATAAAATATATAACCAAAATGTTAAGATGTGTTACTCCAGGTGGTAAGAAGCATGTATTGGGCTGGAGATTTAGCTCAGTGGTTCCAGCGCCTGCCTCTCAAGTGCAAGGCCCTGAGTTAGATCCCCAGTAACCACATACAATGCTGGGCGTGGAGACTCACACCCACCAGCAATCAATTCCACATACCACAGTGCTGGGTGTGTTGGCTCACGCCTGTAATCCCAGCACTTGGGAGGCAGAGGGAGGAGGATTGCTGAGTTCAAGGTTTGCCTGGGCTACATAGTGAGCTCAGGGCCAGCCTGAATTACAAAGTGAGACCTTGTCTCAAAAAAAAAAAAAAAAAAAAAGGAAACAGTTAATACACATATCAATGAACATGTATTATTAATATAAGCAATAATTCAATATATATTTTTTAAAATATGGCTTTGGTCAGCCAGTAATTGAAAAACTTATATTTATAGTTTAACTTTAACTTAAACTAATTCTTAAGTAGCTTATACTTGACAGCATTGACGGTGAACCTTTTAACAAAGTCACAGAGCTCACTGTGGCATATATGTCCTAGGTTCACCACCACTGAAACAGACAATAACTTTTCCTATGTCTTCTGTAAACAGATTTATCTACATTAGGAAAGCTTACTTTCCTTAACCTAATATTAATCCTAAGGTCTTAGTGTCACCCCAAATTTAAAAACAAATATGGAGCAATTGAGATAATTATGAACACTTTTGTCTTAACCTTCTCCCTTTTTCTACCAAGCCCATTTTCTCTAAGTGACTTAACTAAGAAAACAAAGAAATAAATACTTTAGTTCCACCTTGAGGATATTTCGCACTTTACTCAGCAGAATATTCTGCCACATGTCAAGTCTTGGAAGGACCAAGTTGACCCAATGGGGAAAGGAGATTCTTTTCAGAAAATTACCAACAGGTCACCTTGGATTCTGCTTTATGTGTGATTGCAGCATGTTCTCATTATTTCCAATTAGAATAAGATATTCAAATGTCCGGAACTGTCATCTTGTTTTCATGAAAAAATTGTTAAAATTCACTGAAGCCAGGAGTGGAGTTTAAGATAGCATCTTGTTGCTCCACTTGATATGAGCATAGGCCAGGGCTTCTCCTGCTCTTGTTTGAAAGGGCTCTGCTTATTCCCAATGCAAAAATATCCTCCTGAGGTCTCTATTTGCTTGGAATACACCTCTAATGCGCACAATTAAAACAGTTTAGGCACTGCTTTGAGTTGAACTTAGCCATTTCCTCACACACATCTTCATGACGTGGCTACTGTCATCCTTCACACTTGAGACAGGGTCTCAAGCACGGTGCAGAGCATTCCAGGACTGAGCCTCAAGCAATTAGGTGCCAGTATCAGGTCCCTCTTGTAACTGAATGTGGCCTGGGGAAGAGCTCAACTCACATGGCAGAATACACATCTACCCTGAACCCACTGAACAGCACTTCACTCGCTGCATCACTCGCGGATGTTTCTAGCTGAGATAATGAAAGTGAATCACAGCATCAGTTAGGTGGTATTTTTGTGAACTGAAGGCTTCTTCTTTCTTGTTCATATTAAGAAACAAATTTATTCAGCAATCAAACTGTGCCCCGCCTTCTCAGTAACCAAAAGGGTATTTAAAGGATATTAATATAAACTTCTTAAATGTTATAAAAATTCACTAAGATGTTCAGTGTTATAAAAATTTATAAAACATATATATCATGGTGCCCAACCTCCAAGAGGTGTTGGTAAATGACTGTGATATAGAAACAGCTGAGTCTGGAGGACGTTCAAAGCTAGGCATTTAGGAGCTAAGAATGTGAAATATGTTTCCTGCCCTTATGAAATTCATGCTCTCACAAATCTGAACAAAGTCAAGCAGAGAACTAACCTTTTCAAAGCTAAAGAAATAGTTGTCAAATAGAAATAAAATTATCGCGTGACTATCTTGAGCTTAGGCTACCAACCACAGGCCTAGATTTTCTGTCTCTTCTGTGTTGTTTATAGCCAAGGATTATATTATACTATCGATTCTACTTAGGTTACCATGACATAAAAATGTCATTGCCAGTCTCCTGTCATTGGCAGTTGCTCTAACTCACCCTTGTTAAAATTTATACTTCTCTTATTAGTCGAAAGACATTCTCAGATTTTTTATGTGGAACAAGTCAAATACCTTTTAATTATGCTCAATTCACCAGAGTCTCTTTGAAAATCATCCACATCCAGTCATGATTACTACTAGTAGTAATTTCAAATGTTGCACCCAGGCAGTTCCAAATGGCTTATATGTGAAAATCCATTTCTTTTGCTTATATAAGTGCTCATATATTCAGATGGATATATTTTATAATTTCTTGATTTCTTATTGTACACCATTCTCAGATCCTTAATTTATCTTCCTTTTAAATTATCTGACACATATATGATATTAGAAGACTGAATAAAAATATTAACATTATCGATGATGTGTAGTTCCTGAAATAAGCACACTCATATTTAGAAGAAGAAAGAAATATAATGTGGACTTTTAACACTTAGAGAATTTGCTAGAAAATAAGGTGTTTATCACACTGCTCTGAAGAAAATCTTGCTTTCTCTAGGGCTTTTCTGTGGATTTGTAGAATAGGGAATTCTCAGACCCTCCCCTTCGGGAAAGATTCTATACTGATACATTTCCATGATGAATTCTCCCAGTTCTAAGTTTTGAGTGATTTCTAACACCATGATAAGGAAACAAAGAAAGTCAGTACAAAGGAATGTTTAAAAAAAATCCTTATGGAAATAGCTGGGAGTCTTCCTGCTGAGCCATCCCAGAACTGGAGTTTTGAATAATGCATGTTCCATAAATCTAAGTGTCCCACTATGCCACATTTTAGAACAGGGAGAGAAAATAATAGCTACTGTCCACACTTATCACCAATAATAAATTGCAGGGCTCTTGTGTGTGGTGGCGATTAATGCAAAATGCAACCCAAAACACATAAGTAAATAAATAGATAGTTTGACTTTCATGGGGGTTATCTCTCTTCTTTCTTTTTTCTCTCTTTCTTCTCTAAATAGAAAATACATTTTAAAAACCTCTCTAGAAGACCTACTCCTGCTTTCTTTGAGACAGACATACTGGCTCTTTTGTTCCCAGGCAAGGCTAGGTGATTTTGCACCCATGCATATATGTGTACATTTGTAGGACAATGAAAGGACAGACAGGGAGACAGGTAGAAAGAAAGAAATAGAAACAGAGACAGAAGATTTGCTGGCAGAGTGTTGCAATACTCCTGAATTGACTTACATCAAGAGCATTTAAAGGAAGATGGGACGTTGGCAGTTACTGGACAGCTTTAAGAATCAAACACAGGGCTAAAGAAGCATCCTTTATATGAGAATGGTTTGCAGAGGGAATTCAACTCTGATACCTTTCACCGGATGATGAAGCACTTTATATAAAACCAACCCAGAATGCATAATAAATTAGAAACATAATGAAGTTTAAAGGAAAATTAAATATTGGTCACATTTCTAGACAATGAAAACTTTTCAAAGGTGAGAGTTAAATGTCATCAACAGTTCTCTGTTATCAGCCTTTACAGGACCTTCTGAATTATACTGTGACCCAGAAGAAGCCATCATTGATTGAACCACCTCAGACTGCAGCTATCCTATGACTTGGGTCATATATTAGCTTATTTAACAACCTCATCAGCCCTGTAATAGATATTTGTATTTTTGAGGTTGATAAAAGAAGAAAACAGGCTCTGTGAGAGTAAGCAGTTTCTGTAAAGACCCACATCTGTTAGAACAGAGTTGGGATTTCAGTTCTTGTCCTAGGAAACATCAAGGCCTACAGTCTTTTGTCTCTTCCATATAAAGGGTTACCAGATAAAATAGAAGACATTGAGTTAAATTTGAATTGCAGATGAACAATAAATAATTTCAGCATCAACTGTATCCCAAATATTTTATGGGCTATATCTATAAAGTATTATTTATCTCATATTCAAATTTAACAGGGTATACTCTTCTTTTATTTGATAAGTCTAACAACCCTTGCAATTGATCTTTCCTAGATGCAGTTATCTATCTATCTTTAGAATGGGCAGAACAATGAAAGGGAAAGCCATTCTGCACAGACGAGAGGAAAAGGAAAGAAGTGCCCATCCCCGCCAGGGTCAATGCGTTTCTGCAGTGTGCACTGTGTTTCTGTGAAGATGATCAGATTTGCCTTTATAAGAAGGCATCTCCAAACAGATTGGACAATGAGCCCTATAAAGGAGAGAGGTACATATGAAAGTTCAACCACAGATGTGAGGGACAACTGTCTATGAGTATCACCACAAATCATTATGACTCATCTCAAGAGCACGCTGTATCTCATACCTGATACTCACCAAAGGAACTGGATGGTCCCCAAGATTGAACATATTCTGACCCTCTCTCTGTCACACACATAGTAAAAGAAGACATTTGTACCCCCAAATGTATTTACTTTCCCTTGATCCTGTCCCTTCAGGATTTAGATTATCTCAGCTTTCCAGGCATGGGAAAAGAACAATAAATAATCACTACTTTTCTCCTGGGACTACATTTTCAAGATCATCATTCCTTGGTATTTGTGCATAACTTTTAGCTACAAAATTTAAGATTACAAAATTGTCCCAGCCCATCCTCCCATGTTCAGTATCTTTGCTTACTTGGAAATGAAATAGCCCTGATGGTGTGGTCCACGCTCCCCACGCTTTCCTCCTTCTCTGAGATCCAGTCATAACCTATTTGTGCACAGCCTCATCTCCATAGCCTCAAGCCAGTTTGTCTTGTAGGGAGCTGATAAAAGCAATATGAGCTAATGTGTTAATGACCATCAAAAGGTTTATCTCTTACAGATAACGTCTTCTCTCTTAAATGCTGTAACATGGAGGAGGCAGAAGTAGACTGATAGAAGTATTTTACCTCAGGCCTATGTTTGCTTATCTCCTGCTTACCACCTCAGATCAATGAATCTCCACCTCTTCTCATCTAACTCAACAGATTAACCTGGCATCTGTTTCTTTGCTTCCCCATGCTAGCCAAATTATCTCAGTATATATTGAAAAAATATTTTTGCTTACTCCTAATTGAAGTGTAATTGATTGAATGGAAATAGCCAGGTTAATTGTAAAGAAATCCTGTTTAGTAAAGCCAGAAATCATTAACAAAAGTTACTACAAGGATAATAAAGCCCTGACACTCTGCCTACTGGACCCTCCTACACAGCTTTAAATCTTAAGCTTGTGCTTCTCTCTCTCATCTTTCCTTTCCACTAACAGTGTCTCTCATTTGTATCCCCATTATGCCTTGTGATTTTCCATCATAGCCCAGTGGTTTAAAGTTACAGACACAGGAGCTTAATTGCCTCATTGCAAGCCTGAAATCCATTACATAATAGCTGTGTGGTGCTGCAGAAGTTAATTCAATCTCTGCATATTTCTTAACTGAGAAGGATGAGATAATATTACTGAAAACTCGTGTGTACTTGCAGCCTTTAGTGCCCTGCTTATAGTGGGCATTCAATAAATGTTTATGGGAGAGATATATTCCCCAATATTGCTCAGCAAACAATATGAAAATGCACTTAAGCAATGCACTGAAGTTAGAAATTCCAGGCTGATACAATATCTCAAATATTTGGCATATGCATACATATGCATACTTAGTATTTTGTGAGTAAGTCTCACCGGCTATTGAAGATAGGCTGGGTAGTAAGAGAGATTAAAGACTTCTCTTTTCCTCAATACCCCAACCATGAGAAATGGTTGGTTGATTTTCTGATTTATATATGCTTATTTAGCATATGGCCAAAAATGTTTACTTTTCTGTACAGAAAATCAATTTTTAATCAATAATTATTAAAAATCACCCTATCCAAAGAAAACTATTTCGGATCACTCTTACTATATTCATGTATGAATGTTTAACAAAATCAATGCTTTCAATATATGAAAATATGATGTTTTTCACTATTTTTATGTCCTGTTCATTTTCTTCCATCAGTGCTTTGTAATTTTCAATGTACAGATCATTTACTTTCTTGGTTAAAGTTACTCCTAGTTTTTTTTTTCTTTGTAGCTATCATGAGGGGGATTTCTTTTTTAGTTCTTTTTCAGCAAATGTATTATGGTATATAAAAATGCCACTGATTTTGGTCTATGTCCAAAGAAAGTGAAATCAATATATCAAGAGATTGCTATACGCTGATATTTACTGCAGCACTACTCACAGCAGAAAAGTTATAGAATTAATTGAAGTTCACTGATGGAAGGATAGACTTTTGAAATGTGGCATATATACACAATGGAATACTATTCGTCCATACAAAGCAATGAAATACTATCATTTGTAGCAACATGGATGGAACTGGAGCTCATTGCACTAAATAAAACGTCAGACACAGAAAAACTAAAATAGTTCATTCATACTCACATGGAAAGAAAAGCTGACTTCACAGAAATAGAAAGTAGAATAGTGCTCACCGGAGGTTAGAAAAAGTAGGCAATAGGAAGGATAGAGAAAGACTGCATAAAAGATAGCAAAATACAAATTGCAGAACAGAACTAAGTTGTAATGTTCTATAGCACAGTAGGGTTACCATATTTCATAATCATTTATTATTATATATTTTGTACCAAACTATGAGTATGAAGTTGGATGAAATGGTAAATGTAAAGGAGATGGAAATATTAATTACCTGACTTGATCATTACGTTATGTATAAATGTATGATCACTTTGTAGTCCATACATATGTAGTTATCACCAATAAAAACAGTTTGTGAGTGATGTATATATTTTCAAAGCACAGCAATAAGAAAAGGATAAAGATGGACATAAAACATAAAAACAGGAAAAGGAAACTGAATAATTCTTAGCCTGTTGCCATGTTTCTCAGTGAGCTTGCTATAGATAATCATGCTATAATTTGAACACATTTTTACACTCTTAATTTAATTTGCCTCTAGGCAAACTTTACAGTTTTATCATGATTAAAGAAACCTAGTACTCCCTGACCCTCCCCTTGGGAAATGGAGATAAACAATTCCAATATTCCTTTTAATATTGAGATGCTTTGAGCCATTTCCAGGTGTGAGGGTAAACAAACCAGCACTTATCAATGGGATGCTCTTTTCAGCAAGGGCTCATTCTACTTTTCTGATTCATGAACTCTAATCAAAAATACTACTCAACAGTGCATAATGTGTGGAGAAAGAGACAGAAGGTGGAAGGAATATGAATGCATGTGCTTTAACTGTCATGTCTACAAAGAAATACATACAGAAACATAAACAGGAAACTGTACAACAGAGCATGAAAAAGTATAAAGATGGTGTGATCAAACAACTATGATTATTGCAAGATAAGTACCCTGGACCTACATTAGTTCATAAACATTATAATAAATATATTGAGAGTGAAGAGGGTACAAGAAACTTACAGGCATGATACAGAGAGAGACAAAAACAGATAGATGTGAAAGTCTGTGCTGCCCCAGTGTGTATATGATCTTCAAAAACATCTATTGCAATGTGCAGGGCACTGCTTGGTGTCACCTGTCCTGGGCATATATTTACTCCTATTTTCCATTCAGGTCAACATAGATGTCACCAGTAGTACAAGCAGATTAATTAGTAACCCACATGACATGTTTTGTTTGTACTATTAAAAACTTTATTCAGGGTCAGAAATTTAGCTCAGTGGTTCCAGTGCCTGGCTAGCAAGCACAAGGTCCCTGGTTTGATCCTAGTGACCACATACAAGAGTACTGGGCATGGTGATTCACGCCCACCAGCAGGCAGTACCACATGCCACGATGCCAGCTGTAGTGGCTCATGCCTGTAATCCCAATACTCGAGAAGAGAGGCAGGAGGACTGCTGAGTTTGAGGCTTACCTGAGCTACACAGTGAGCTCAGGGCCACCCTGAACTACAAAGTGAGTCTCTGTCTCAAGGAAACAAAAACAAAAAGAAACTTTTTCAGAAACTCTCCTTCTTTAGTGCCCTAATATTTTAATTTTAATTTGTGTGGATGAAATGAGGAGGGTTATACAACTTGCAAGCTGCTTCCAGTTATACGCTATTCACTCAGAAATATTTCTTAATCTTAATTAATAACCCAATCTCAAAAGAAATATTGGTAAATATCAAAGTTAGTCAGAATGTATATCTTTTAAGTATTTCTCTTCACTAATCCCTTTAATTGAAAAAAAATGTCATGTGGGGAATTTATTCAGAGAAAGCATCTGGTTGTGGGACAGGATAATTTGTAAGTGATACAGGTGGTGTTTACATTTCTGTATTTTTTTTTTTTTTTGAGACAGGGTCTCGCTTTGTAGTTCAGGCTGGCTCTGAGCTCACTATGTAGCCCAGGCAAGCTTCGAACTCAGCAATCCTCCTGTCTTTGCCTCACATTTCCGTATTTTTTAACTTGGGGAATGGATCAAAGAGAGAGAAGGATGAGGTAACACTTAGCCCTGGATATCAGCATGGCCACTTGACTGCACATGTCAGGTGCACTTTTAGATCAATCATCCTGTACATCAGAGACTGTGAAAAGATCCAGGGGCAAGAAGCAGGAGGATGAGAGCAGTAGTGCAACACGTTAGTCAGTCAGTGGTCTCTGAAACTGGTCCACTCTGTTGCCTCATCCTCTTAAGTAATGTGATTTACTTTCTTCTTAATTAAGGCCAGCCTCAGAAATAAAGGCTGTGAATCATTCATGCAATGCTGACTAGAAAAGCTGTGTAAAGAGAAGCTTACACAAATTTTGGGGACAACAACTTGAATTTCAGTGTGAACGCTATATGTATTAAGAAAGCTACTTTTTTTTTTACTTCTAGTATTGTT
>PVIC010034856.1:0-19346 GCA_004025085.1 Thryonomys swinderianus | reverse complement strand
GTGATGAGGGGAAGGAATAAATATGATACAGAAAGAAAATAAAAGAGCATGTATAAAGGGGGGAGGAGGGGTGGGTGGGTAGGGATATGGGTAAAAATGAGAATTAACTTGTGGCATATACTGGTACAAATTTCCCAATGTTATATGTGATTTTGAGATGTATATAAATTGTACCAATAAAGAATTCAATTAAAAAAAAAGAATGAAGATGCATTATGTCTATGTATCAACTCCCCACAAAGAAGGAAATCATGTAGTGCCAACATGTACAAATAAAAAAACTTGAAAAAAGAAAATACTCTACAATACCAAAAGTTACAAAATCTTAATATCCAAGAGGAAATGTTTATCTTCAACAGTATAAAGTCTGCTTTCTGTGTGTCAGCAAATAAGATATTTTGAATTATTAAATCAACAACAATTTTCAACATGTTTACTGTATTTCTTCTCTGTGCCAGGTACTGTTTTGGTAGTAGAAATAAGGCAGCAACAAAACAAAGTCCTTTTTCTCATAAAATTGAGTTCCTAATAGTGGAGCTACTAGGAATACCTAACACATATCTAACAAGTGTGACATGCCACATGATTGGTAGTATGGAGAACACTGAAGCAAAATCAAAAGGGGTGCAGGAGTAGGGCAGTGTGACATTGGAAGCTCCATGGGCACTGAAGGCTGCAGACAATAGCTTGAATTAAGAATTGTAATAGCGGGCTGGAGATTTAGCTCAATTGGTACCACACCTACCTTGGAAGCACAAGGGCCTGAGTTTGATCTCCAGTACCACAAGAAAAAAAAAGAAAAAGAAA
Organism: Thryonomys swinderianus; assembly: GCA_004025085.1. Classification (NCBI taxonomy): domain Eukaryota; kingdom Metazoa; phylum Chordata; class Mammalia; order Rodentia; family Thryonomyidae; genus Thryonomys; species Thryonomys swinderianus. The sequence continues at coordinate 18,539 of PVIC010034856.1, read as the reverse complement.
AAAAGAACTGTGATAGCATGAGAACCTGTGGGGTTCAGATTCTGAACAGATTTTGGAGGTAGAATGGGTTTGAAAGGATAATAAAAGGCAAGACCAATTTCAAAGAATCTGACCAAAATGTTAAGAAGGATGGATTATAAGAGGCAGGGGAGAGGGACACATTTGTAGAGAAGAGATGGGAGTGTCAAGAATTTGGCTTGGGTTGCACTGAGTGCATAAACCCTGTCAAATGTTTTGTATCTGTGATGTTGAGCAGGAGCTAAATATATACAGATATGGAAAGGAGGAAAGAGGAGGATGCAGAAATGCATTTGAAAGTTGCCACCCTCTCGATATCTATGACCATGAGGATTGAATGGGATCGCACACGCATGGAAGGACAAAAGAGAATGGTCTCCTACCTGAGCCCTACCCACAGGCCAACACTTGGAGGTCAGAGGAATAAAGAAAACCAGGAGGGAGAAAGAAGTGGCAACAAGGTAAGAACAGAGCCAGGAGAAAGGACTAGGAATCAATCTACCAAGAAAGAAGCTTCAAAAACAAAGGTGATGAGCTCTGTGCCAAACGATCCCAGACGACTGCCTGAGGGGCACTATGAACAGAGCTGTTTCATGCCACCTGGTCTCATCCTGAACCCCAAAGAGGCAGCTCACAGAGGCAGAATGGAACAGTGGTTGCCAGGGGCTAGGATGTAGGGGGACATTCTGGCCAAAAGACACAAAACTTCAGTTACAAGGGTCAAGTTCAAGAGATTATTGTACTACATGGTGACTACAGTTCATAAGGTCGTGCATTCTTGAAAATCACTAAGAGAATGGATACAAAGTGGCCTCACCACAAAAATAACCATGTAAAGCAATGCATATGTTAAATTAGCTAAATTCAGTCGTTCCATTTTATGTACTTCACAACATCATGGTATGTGTGGTAATACATACAATTTTACCTGTCCATTAATGAAGTAACAATAGGATACGTTAAAAATTTCAGCTGAGAAAGCAGAAAAGAGATGGCAGGAGGGATGAAAAAATTACACGTGAGAAAGAATCAACCACACTGAAGAACTTCATCACCACTTTTTGCATTTTGATCCACAGTGACATTCAGACCATCTAATCTGCTACACCTCTCGAACTTGCAATACATTACATTTTATAATCACTTAAAGTGGTATTCTTTATAAAATATTTTAAAATATTATACACGTTACTTGTTCATTATAGTCACTGGGTAAAGTCAAAGAGTAAAAAAATGCAATGAGTCATTACTTCTTTGACAAAATACAAATAAGGCAAAAAAAGTAATTTTAACAATTCATGAATATTCTGACTTTACAATATGTTATTTTTCTCTTAATTTAGGTCATTGCCCTACTTTCAGATAATATGCCCTTTTCCAAACACTGCTGTGTACATGTCATTTTAAATGTTCATCTGTATTTTCATTTGGCATAGTTACTGCTATATGGTACTTGATCCTGTAGCTTCATTTGTGAAGATTTTTTAATTTTTGAGGGGAGAGGAGCTGTGGTTGCTGTTTTTTGTCAGTTTCGGGGACTGAAACCAAAGCCTTTATAATGAGTCACAGCCCTAGCCTCCTTTTTCTTGTACATTGTATTTTCCTTTTATTTTGAGACAAAGTCTCACGCTAAGTTGTGTAGGTTTGACTCGAATTTGTTACCCTCTTGTCTCAGTCCCAGAGTACTGGGGATACAGGCATGGGCCAGGATGCCTGGCTTGTTTGGAGTATTAAGCTAATCACTCTGTAGTCTTCTTTGTCCTGTATAGTACACAGTATCACACTGAGGTGCCTTTGGCTGTCTTTCATTACTTATTCAAGTGTTTTCTTTGGAAAAACACAGTATTTTATTATAAGTGACTTTTTGACCCTTGCTACTTCACCATTAGTCACCATTAGTAATGTTTGACATCTTGTATATAGTAGCTCACATACTATGAATCAATTTTAGTTCAGAAAAATTAAAGAAAAATGTTAATTTCTATGTGCTGATAAGATTTCAAGGGAAGAGTTAGCTGTCACAAAAATAAAGAAATGCAGTGAGATGTAGTGGTTACGGGTCAGTACTGCTAGATCACTCCACAGTGTGCAGGAAGGAGACACACCCAAACTCTCAACATCCACATCAGTCAAACCTTGAATTACACATATCCTCGTCTGGCAGTGTTCCACAGCATTTCTAAGAAACTTTAGCTGGAAAAATGAGAAATGTCTTGCAATCTGCTACACCAAATGCCATGTGATCACAACTGGCTTTCTCTCTCTCTCTCTCTCTCTCTCTCTCTCTCTCTCTCTCTCTCTCTCCCTTCTCCTATCTCTCCTTTTTCTCTCTGTCTGTCTCTCTCTACTTTGGTATACAAGTGCTTTGGAGGGCAGAATTAATTATTCTAGCAAATCAAGGTTTTACTGAATATATATAGAGCAATACAAACAACAAGTTATCTGCACCTAGAATCCAACTTAATTTGTGTCTAAGAACAAATATTCTTAAAATCATTTTAGCATGTATGAATTTTCCAGCAGTAGTACTACCATATATTTGAGGAAGATTATAAACTTTAACAGAAGTTGCTCACCATTTAAAAAGATAATATCACCACTAAAAACCTTCCTTGAAATCTTGAAACATACGGGTTAATACAGCATTCCTGCGTTAGTCTCACTTTGAATTGTCAAGGTCACAGTGATTTACGATGATACCAAGCATTGTCAAATAAATGTAATGTGGCCATGCCTGACTATTTGCTTGATATACAATATTTTGATATATGCTACTTTCCTCTTGTCTTTCCAGAGTTGGTGCATTATACAGACTTGTATGAAATTTTGTGTGCAGGCAGTCATATTATCTATGAACTTTTCTTTAAAAATATCAGGAATTAGAGTATTATTATAAAATGAAAAGTATTATCTGTATGTTCTAAATTATATTTAAATATCACGTTTTTATAGCTTTACATTATATAAGTTAGCGATTAAACAACTAGAAAATTTAAGCCTCCCAGCTTCAACAGTATAAAAACTGGATCCTCTGAATGTCTAATGATTAAAATTACCTACATTACTGGGTAAAACAACTTTTCACATTCTTTTTTGGTGGGTCATCAACTCAGCATGAAGGCGAGTGGCACCAAGAACAGACACATGAGTAACAGAAGCTGAGTTGTGCTACAGATCATACCTCCGTCCGCTAATTATCCAAGGAACAGGGAAAGGAGAGGGAATGTGGGCATGCCAAACTGGGGTAAAACACACCTCTCAGGAGAACAGGAAGGGACATCCCTGCCAATGAAGACTGGGTAAGGCCCTAGGGAGAAAGAGAAATTCCATCTTGAGCTTGGTACACACAGATGGGAGAAATAAAAGCATTCCTTCTTGGAGAATTAGCAACCACCAGCTGACCTCCAGCAGGGTATCTGGTCAAAATTAACACTTACCAGTGTGGTCTGCAAAACTTCAAGAAAAGAATCTCATTTAACGTGACCCCAGAGGTTGCTCTTACCTGAACCCTCTACTCAGCCTTCACTGTGTGTGACAATCAAGCATTACATCATGATGTACTAAATTCAATGTGTACACTAGATCAATCAGAAACAATGTATAACGGACCTGCCCACAGGCAGCAACCTAAAGGCATCAGTATGGTTTATATTCACCTATTAAGTGGGGGAAGAAAATGAACAAAATAGAGGAAGGCTGTTCTGCAAGTCAAAGGCTCCAAGGCCTCAACTGAAGAGACAGGGCAGCCACTGGAAAGGTTTGGAAGCTAGAGCTATGTGGAGGTCACTCACAAAACTGCAGGGTTTTGTGAAGAAGGGTTCCATCTAAAATACTGGGGATGTGACTTATAGAAATACAAACGAATGTTTTCTTCAAGTCCCCAGACATAAATCACAATGTACTGGAAATAGATGAACAAGTTCAACCACTTTAGGAGAAAACTAGACAAAGCCAGTCTATAGAACAACTGACCAAGTTTTTTCTATCTGTCAAGGCGCAAACTGGGTAAGGAGAGTTCCAGATAAAAAGGCTAGAACCAAGTCAGTTTACTAACCTCACTTAAATTCTGCTTAAACTAAATGAATTTTAAAGGCATTCCGAGGACAACTGTGTATGTCCCAATAAAGCAAAATTAGTAGACAAAAGGAATATATTCAATTTAGGAAACGTGATGATAAAACTGTGGTTATATAGAAAATCACCTCATCCTTTATAGTCACAGATAGAACTATTTGGAGATGAAATGTTATATCTTTAACTTAAAAAATTTTGAAGGCTTGCCTGGGCTACATAGTGAGCTCAGGGCCAGCCTGAACTACAAAGCGAGACCCTGTCTCAAAAAAATAAAAAATAAATTGAAGACAGCAGGGATAGGAGATGGGGAAGGAGGCAAGAAGCAAATATACCAAGATATTAATACTATTATAACTATACGATAGCATATGTACAGTGATAATATTCTATTTATCTGTATATTAAGGACTTTTCTATAATAAAAATTTCATGAAGTAAAAGACAAAACACAGCTCCAGGTGACCAGTGCTACAGGCAATGAGAGGAAACAAAAACTAATCAATCCTTTTGAGAAAGCAGAGTAGAAACTCAGGTCTCAAACAAAAATAATGCCTATCAAAATTTGATTCCCCCTAAGTACTTCTTAAGAAGAAAGTTTTTAGTCATATTTAGTTAAATGAGACAAAATCTTTCAAATAAGTGAAGCATTTATTTGAGTAGGGAAAAATGAGTAAAATAAATATCAGCAAAGTGGAAAGCAAGAGATAATCATGGTTAACAGTAAAATTTGATGGAAAATTTTTAAAGATTATATAATAAAGACAAAGTTTAAAGGTGCATTAGAAAAGCTTTTTGTAAGAACAAAGTAGAGCTAGGAATAGTGGTTCAGGGTTTAATGCCAGCACTGTGGGAAGATGAGTCAGGAGGATTGCAGGTCCAAGTTCAGCCTGGACAATTTACCAAGATCCTGTCTCAAAATAAAAAGGGGCTGGGCTGGAGATGTAGCGCAGTGGTTCCAGCGCCTGCCTTACAAGTGCAAGGCCCTGAGTTCAATTCCGGTAACCACATACGGTGCTGGGCATGGTGACTCACGCCCACCAGCAATCAATACCACATACCACAGGGCCGGGCGTGGTGACTCACACCTGTAATCCCAGCACTGGGGAGGCAGAGACGGAGGACTGCTGAGTTCGAGGCTTGCCTGGGCTACATAGTGAGCTCAGGGCCAGCCTGAACTACAAAGCAAGACCCTGTCTCAAAAAAAAAAAAAAAAGGAGCTGCTAAGTATAAGTAGCTCTGTGTTAAGACACTGAATTCAATTCACAGAATCAAAAAAAAGAAAGGGACATGAGGAGTCTACCACACAAGGCACTATGAAATAAAATGTCTTAATTCTGGATGTTTTTAAGATTAAAGTAACCAACTATTATCATGAATTTTGTTAAAAAAGTTGAAGAATTAGATGAAATGAATAAATACCCAAAATATAGGAATATATACACACAAAAATGATTCAAGAAGAAACATATAACTAGAATATGCTCTATTCACAAAAAGAAACAAAATCAAAAGTTAAAAACTGAGGTCTATGCAACCTTTCATAGCTTTACAAATACTTCTACTAAACATTCAAAGAACAAATAATACCAAACAGTGCAATTCTTCCAATAAATTAGAAAAGGTATTAATCTCCAACTCATTATGCAAAACTCTTCAGTGCAGATACCATAACCTCATAAATTACAGTTCAGTCTCATTCACGAACAATGATCCAAGAAATCAAAACAAATGGTAAACTGAATCCAACATGTAAAGATAATGTATAAAGCCCACAATATAAGTCAGGTTTAATACATTTTATGAAATGAATAAATTTACCACAGTAATAGATTATAAATTAAATAGCACCTTAGTAAGTAACCAGAAACAATAAAATTCAGGATCCATCATGAAAAACAAAAAAAGAATGCTCAGGAAGTAGAGAATAAAGGGGATTATATGGGGGATAAATATTATATTTAATTATGAAATGCTAGTGGTCACCATTTTAATCAGGGATAATCCAAGAATGGGTAGCTAGCCCTCAAACAATACTTTTGGAAAAGCTAGTCTACAGAAAAATAAAATGTAGAAAAGTTTTATCTAAAAATGAAAAACAATTTAAGAAACAAAAAGAAAAATGGTGGTGGCAAACCTATGGCACACATGCCATGGCAATCTATTTGTATCACTGAAAGTTCTAAAAGGTTCATCATCAATGATCTGAAACAGTCAGTAAGTATTTACAATTAGGAGTATTAACAACTCAGGTTACTGCACACACACCAAGTTAATAGGTTGTAGCAACCAAAAAAAAAGTATATGGGAAAAATCGTAACAAAAAAATGTAACAGCTCTTTTTAGAAGAATATCATAAAAGAAATTTTAATCTGAACAAATGGAGAGAAATGCCAATCAGGAGAAAGAGGAATGTGGTTGTGGTTATGAGAACATGCAGACTGCAGGGTTCCTACAGCACACAGAGTACTGAAACAAGAAAAGGATGGGCCAGTCACCATAAGAATAACTAAACTATCCCTCTTCTAACACTTTTCTTTACCAGTGACACCCCTGGCCTGCTCCAACCCTCCTTATAAAAATGAAAATACCAAGTCCCCAAAATGTTCCCAGCTACTTAAGAGAAGCAAACTGAGGCCCAACCCTTCCTTTGCTAATCCCTCTTAGTCATCCATTACACACAAAATCCTATTTAAACAGCCTCAACCTTTTCAGGATGCTCTTGAAGCTCCTTAGACTACACCCTCCCTGGCCTATAGCACCTGAAGCTAAATAAACTTAACTTTATATAACATGTTCTGGCCTTTGGTCAATGGGCTTCAACAAGATAAAACTGTACAAATAAGATGGTTCTCTCTCTCCCTCTCTCTCTCTCTCTCTCCCTATCTCTCTCTCTCTCTCTCTCTCTAAATCTTTTTATAAAGTAAGTCCCATCTAGGGCAAGGGTATAGCTCAATGGTACTGCTGCCTACCTTGCATGTGTAAGCTCATGAGTTTGATCCCCAGTATCACAAAAAAATAAAATAAAATAATTTTTTAAAATACAGTAAGTCCCATCTGATTGTATAAGTAAGGTACTTCTTTTGATATATGTTGCATCTGTCTCAAAGAAAAAGATGTAGTTAAAGAAAAAACTCAACTATAATAACAGGTAAAATTTTTAGGGAAAAGTATAACAAGAATTTGAAAGTTTATATTAATAAGCAAATACAAATAGCCAAGACAACTCTGAAAAAGAGTAACAAGGATATATAAAAATACTACCAGATATGAAAGTTTGATTAAAAACACTGTAGTATTAATATATTAATAGAATTACCAATAGAAAAGGATAGCCCAGAAAAAAAAAATCTGTACCTATGGGAATTTGGCAAATAATGAAAGTGATATCTCCAAGGAATAGAGGAAAGATACCTGTTAAAGTTATTTTGTTAGACTGGAGCTCAGTGATAGTGTCCAGCACGCATGATACCCTAGTTCTGATCCCTAGGACCACACGACCACAAAACATCACATACATACACATACTCCCTTCAGAGTATCAACTTGACTTAAAAGGTATTTTTGTATAATTAACAATTTAAATTGGTGACTTGAGTCAAGCAGACTGCACTCCCATCACGTGGCAAGCTTCACACAATTGCTACGAAGATCAGACTATAATAAAAGGGGCCTTTCTCAGCAGTACATCAGCAGTCAACCTTCTGACCTGACCTGACCTCATCTCACGTGCACCTGCAGTGCTCCTGGGTCTCCAGCCAGCACACAAGGCAGATTCTGGACATTTTGGACCTGCTACACTCTGTTACTGTACAGTCTAATGCCTTATAATAAACTAACACATATACACACCTCCTATCGCCTGTTTGTCTGGAGAACCCTGTCTAATACAACAGCCTATAAGATAAAAGATGAACAAGTAGCCATCTGGCGGGGAAAAGCCAAACTAACGAACAACAACAACAACAAAATAACAACTTGGTGGGACACTAGCTTTCTCTACAGACTGCAAAAAGTGAAATGTAACAATAAATACATGAAAATACTACAAAATAACATGGAAAAATTTATAACCTTAGAGTACTGAAGGATTTCTGAACCACTAAACAAAATACAGACATCACACAAAGAAATGATTAGTAATTTTGACAGCATAAACTGTTTTTTACAAAAAAATCTACCATAATTAATGTCAAAAGACAAATGACAAGATTGGGAGCAGTAGTAATTCATCACAAACATTCAACTTCTTTACACATATAGAGCTTTCATAAATCAATTTTTAAAAGGCCAAACACTCAATCACATAAACCAAGATTTTAAAAAGCATAAATTTACAATCCACAAAAGAGAGAATGCAAATGCTCTTAAATATGTAATGTAAGAATGCAAATGCTCTAAAATATGCCACTAATAAGGTTAATGTAAACTAAAACTGTATTACCAAACATTGACAATTTGTATAGAAGCACCCTGCCACACATGTAATAAACTGGTACACCCTCTATGGAGACTAATTTAATAACATGTACCAGAAAGAGCAAATGCACATCCTTGACCAAGCAGCACTACTTCTAGCAATTTTACCCTATAGATATTATTGTGTCTGTTTATGAAATGACACACCAATTATTACAGTAGCACTGTTTGAATTGCACATAACTACAACTAGAATAGAACAGAATGCCCATCAGAGAGATCTGGTTAAATACATTATGGTATGTCCATAAAGTGAAATAGAGCCATAAAAATAATGAAGGAGAACTACATTCTCTTGGAAAGATCTCTAGGAAACTTATTTAAGGGAGTAGAAAAGATAGATGAAAAAACACGAGGCAGTATATTATAGTGTACTATCATTTGCACAAAAATAGGGCAGAAATTTAAGGACAGCATTGTGCAATCTCAGAAAAGCATATAATAAACTAATAAAGTGGTTATCTGGCAAAGGAGGGGGTGGGTTGTGAAATGAGTCTGGGGAACTAAAATGGAAAGAAATTTTTCTCTATAACCTTTACCTATTTTTTTTTTTTTTTTTTGAGACAGGGTCTTGCTTTGCAGTTCAGGCTGGCTCTGAGCTCACTATGTAGCCCAGGCAAGCCTAGAACTCAGCAATCCGCCTGTCTCTGCCTCTCAAGTGCTGGGATTACAGGTGTGAGCCACCACACCCAGCTACCTATGCTTTGTAATCTTTGGAGCATGTGAATGTATTGATTAATCAAGACAGCATATTACAAATTGTTCAAGACACAAAGTAAGGCCTTAATGGAACCCTAAAATTAACTTTTGTATTAACTGCATTAACAAAAGACATAAAAATATTATTTGCTGAAAGTGTTCTATAAAATCAGTAGGCTGTGTAAAGGCTATACTTCAAGACAAAAAGAGACTCTACATGAAGGAATATTTTGACTGTTATGAAATAATGACTGACTATAGTCAAGCTTCTTAGGCATTTAGACATAAACATGAATTTGATTAATTTAAGTTTAATTTTTATTAAAATTTGGCTTGATTTCAGTAATATTCTATGAGTAATTTTTACTTTGTTTTAGGGTTGATGTGAGGTTGCTATTTTGGTTTTGGAGGTGTTAACAATACTTGCAATGTCTGATGTCACTTCTTAGAGAAACTTACCAGGTATAAACCTGGCCTTCCAACTCCCTAAACAACATGACTGTTCCTATCCTTCAGACCATCAGCCTGAGTCACCTAAATGTCTGCAAATTTTTAAATCTGAAGTTAATAAAACTATAAAACTACTCATATATTATTTAGTCGATGAGTTTGAACACAAAATCTGCAATATGTTTTGAGTAATGTTAGGTTTTGCTCTAAATGAGCAATAGTGACTATATGTGTGTGTGTCATAGCTGTATAGTATTTCATACCATATAAGTTACTGTATTCGAACAATAAAATGTTAGTATCAAACCATAAAATAGACCTAATTTAAGCTTTTAGTACTCATTTTTAAAAGACTGTATCTGTAATATGCCTTCCATATTTAAATGTGAAGGATATTAAATAACTGCCATCTGCCAGAAGTCATCAGCAAATCCTTCATAAAGAAAACAAATTTGAGTTTCACATTAAAGGAAATAACAGGCACTCAGAATCGTTAATCACACTGGTTTTACAATGAGAGTTTCCATTCTGCACATAAGAGTAAAATGAGCACTGTAATCCCTCTATTAAGTCCTTAAATTTTGATGACATGAAAAAACATTCTATGCCTAAGTTCCACAAAGTTATAAAAGCCTCTTTAAAACCTGTACAAATTGGGCCAGAAATTTAGCTCAGTGGTTCCAGAGCCTGCCTAGCAAGCACAAGGTCCCTGGTTTGATCCCTGGTAACCACATACAACAATACCAGGTGTGGTGTGTCAAACTCACCAGCAACCAGTACCACACACCACAATGCTGGGTGTGGTGGTTCACACCTATAATCCCAGCACTGGGGAGGCAGAGGCAGGAGGATTGCTAAATTCGAGGCTTGCCTGGGCTACATAGTGAGCTCAGGGCCAGCCTGAACTATAAAGCAAGACCCTGTCTCAACAAGGAAAAAAGAAAAAGTCTACCTAGATAGCAGCCTGTCACTTAAAAAGAGCTGGTGTTGAGGGACTTTACAATGTTTACATATTTTAATAGGAGCTACACCAGTTAATCCTTAAATAACATACATCCCTACTTCTATAAGCCCTAGATATATTACCAAAATATTGAAAATATATATACAGAAAATGAGATAGCATCTCCAAACCCTCCAGTGGTTAACATGTTTTCTCTACAGCCACAAACTCTAAAACTCTAATCAAAGTCACATAGGAGTAGACTCCCAAAAGCTCAATGAAATACTTAAGAAATTCACTAAGTCGATTATAATTGAACTCAGTGTATTTACATCATTAGTTTAAGGTCAACAATTATTCAATCCAGGAGCCCTACAAAAATGATACAAGTCCACCTCACATGTGTTTTTTTTTTCTCTTTATCATTCTATCCCATAAAAGAAACAAGGAGGAAAGGAAAATACTGAAAAAAAAAATGAAAATTTTACTCTATGCTTATGATTTGTAAAGCTGTGAGTCCTATCTTGGTCCAGAATGATACTCCTGCACTCACAACTCCTCCTTACTCCACTCATGAGTGACCATCTCAAAACAAAATGATACAATCATTTTACTAAATACATTATGTCCTATGTACTATTCATGTGAACAGAAATGCACAGCCTAATAACCTCAAAGAGTAGTTAAAGAGGCTGATTAAAACTAGAAATGGCTTAATATACTTATGATTCCCGTTAGTAGTTTACTATATTGTAATTGCAGTAATCATCTGTTTATAACCTAGTTTAAAGAGAACACTACTGTCAAAAAGCAACAATGTTTTCATGCAGTAGCACATTAAAACAAAACCAAAAAGGTCAAGACAGAAATATCACACAAGTGCTAAGCAGTGGCACTAAGTGATCAGTACAACCATTTTCCTGAGTAAGTCTGAACAAAGAGACTGTTTTCTCCAAAGATTTCAAACACAAATGAGAAACAATTTGCAATGAGCGACACTTTGTGCTGTCACCAACCAGTGATGTGAGCAGCTCCTAAATCACTCATCCTCCCCACTCTTCAATCCCAAACATGCAAAGGGATTAAAGAAAGGAGAAAGGAAAGAGGGAGGGAGGAAGAATGAAGAGAAAGGAAGGAAGTTAGATTAGGGTACAGATCTGCATTTGTTCAAAACTAACATTTTTCCCCCTATAATCACAATCATCAGAAAGAACAGGAAGATTCTTGGAACACGGTCAGCCTCTGAACCAGAGGATGGAGGAGAAAATGAGTGGAGGGTGGAAACTGTGCTCACCTGCTGTGGCTGGTACCTCTGCTGGGACTGGGATGGCAGATACTGTGCCTGGGGCGGTAGGTGCGGGGGCTGCGGCTGCTGGTTGTAATATGGCTGTTGCCCTTGTTGACAGTAACCACTCACACCTTGTTGTCCATACTGAGGTGGCATCTGTCAAAAAGCCAAGCAAAGAAAAGTTAAAATCAAATATGCAATTAAAATGAAATCAAGTATGGTTTCGATTTATTAATACAAAATAGAACTTTTGCTAAGCAACTAATCTAATATTTTAATACACTCTTTAACATATTGCCTTGTATTCACATTATTATCAATGAAGTCAAAAGTCAAAGGATAATTTGATGTTCCCTTAAACAATCATATTTTACCAGACATCAAGTACTGATGCCATAAAAATCTAGTAGAGAAAGTGCCTAATACTGACATTTAAAAATCTTTCTGCCAAGTGTCAGCAAAGCATAATCCATCACCATGCATCAGTGAAAATTCAAATGAACTCACACAGGCTAAGTTCAATCATTAATATTTTGTAGGATGCCTGTGGTTTGGATGCATTATATAGTATGCATGCTTCTAAGTTCAGAGCAACTAAAGTTAGAATGTCCCAATTATATTCTATCAAATATGGGTCAGTTACATTAGCTATTTCAATTACTATTTTTGCAAGGGATTGGGGGCACATTCAGCACCAAATGAATTCTATGAAAACAAAGGCCCATGTGTTAGATGCACATTTAAGAAATGGGACCTAGTGGGAGGTCTTCAGGTCCAGGAGGCATGCCACTGAAAGAGACTGTGGGACCCTGGCCCCCTTCCCTCTCTTTTCCTTGGTCATGAAGTGAACACTTTTTTCTCTGCCATGATGTGTTGTTCCTCATCATGGAACCAAATCATGGGTCCAGTTAGTCATGGACTGGGCTTTCAATACTATGATCCAAAAATACCTGCTCTTTTTATAAGGTGATCATCTAGGGTATTTCTTATCATGATGGAAAGCTAACACAAACACACTGAAAACAACACTATATATATAATCACCAATATAAGTTCTTGAAAGAAATTTATGAATATATAACAAAGAAGAGTATTTTCTTATTTGATAAAATAGGCAATGTTGAAAGGAATAATGTACTGTTAATGCCAGAGATACAAACCAAAATAGCCTAAATCAATCTTCTCTAATTTACATGACTCTGAAAGTTCTCAAAAGTATTGTTCTGAGAAAAATCCTTTTTCTTGTGTAATGCTTTACTGATACCATTTCCTGATTTTAAAAAAAATGGGTATTTTTAAAATTTTTTAAATAAGGAGCCTACTGACTTTTCCCCTTAAAAGGAAAAGAAAAACAAGATATCAAGACACCAAAGAAAATTTCAGAGCTGAGAATGGTTAAGTCACTTTGTTAATGCCACAATATGGTCCATTTGAGAACTCCAAGAACTAGATCCCCACAAGCCCACACACTTCAGAAGTTAAGGCGTACCAGACACACTTAAAAGCCAAATTCACTACAGAAAAACAAAGAAACAATAATAAATCATAATAAACATTTCCCTCTAAAACAAATTAGTACAGTAATTTATAGTGTGTACAATGGAATAAAAGTAAAATTGCCGGGCGTGGTGGCTCATGCCTGTAATTCCAGCACTCAGAAGGCAGAGACAGGAGAATTACTGAGTTCAAGGCTTGCCTGGGCTACAGAGTGAGCTCAGGGCCAGCCTGAACTACAAAGCGAGACCCTGTCTCAAAAACAAACAAACAAACAAAAAAGTAAAATAATATTGGGTTGGGGATTTAGCTCAGTGGTTCTGGTGCCTGCCTGGCAAGCACAAGGTCCAAATTCGATCCCCAGTACTACATCCCACAATGCCAGGCATGGTGGCTTACACCTGTAAACCCCAGCATTTGTGAGGCAGAAACAGGAGGACTGTTGTGAGTTTGAGGCTAGTCTGAGCTATATAGTGAGCTCAGGGCCAGCCTAAACTACAAAGCAAGACCCTGTCTCAAAAAAGAAAAAAAGTAAAATAATATTAAAGGCTAAAGTTTCCATATCTTTCAACCTAATTCTGATTACTTTCAAAACCTATCAGTAATGAAAACAAAAAATGTGGCTGCAATGGCTTACAACACCTCTCATCACAAAGGCTGTTAGAGCAGATGAGTTTGTACTGAAAACCATTAAACACAACAGCTGAATTCTTTGCTTTTATTTATCTTACAGTTTGATATTTCATAATGAATATATGTCCCTACCACAAGCCAAGCCAAAGAATTTCCATAAAATACAACTCCACATGCTAGAATGCCATACACTGCCACGAAACACACCCTCCAGTTCAGTGCCCATATGTTTGATTTGCTATCTAATACTATATTTCACACAAGCAACTTTGCAGTTTGATTTGAGGCAGTGAGGATAACACTTCTGCCAGTGTTAAAATGAATATAAAGCTCAGTCAACACAAGCCAGCAACTTCTCTAAGAACATGCTGACTTTCTCGCTTGCAGATACCCGTATACACAATGTGAAAGCATCATTTGGGGATGAGGGTCTTGTCTTCTAAGTGCAACAACAACAGGGCATTCTAGAGGAACCTATTGGTACCACAGCAGCCACAAATTTACCAGAATTACTTACTGTCTGTTCCAGCTCCAGAAAGTTTTTGGCAGGTCAGGGGATAGGAAGTTAGGAGGGAGCCACAGCAATAATGAGGCAGAACAAGGCGAACTACAGAAGGCAAGCCATCTACAACATCTCCTTCAGGGTCTATACTGAGATTTTGCACAATTAGAAAACAATCTGTTGTCCTCTTACATATGTGGTCTAATTCATTCCTTTGGGACAGGCTTCAGTCACACCTCACCCTCTCTGAACCTAGCTAAAATGAGGAAATCTAAAATACAATGTAAATGGGCTGTCCAGTAGACTGGACCTCAGTGCCAGTCCCCTAGATAATTAAAGCAGATCATTCTCTGAGAGAACCTCTCAGTTAGAAGCCCGCAATCAACTAGTAAACACAACCATCCTCACAGCATTTTACCACAGGGGCAATGTCTCACTTAGGTAACCCTATATCTCTGTATTCTTGTATTGGTGTTCTTCTCATTGGAATATGACCTCCCATACAGTGTATGCCCCCCAAGAGACAACCTAACAGTAAAGAAACACTAGTTGAAGCCCATGTGGTGGTACATGCCTACTTCAATGCTCCATGAGGGAGAGACAGAATTACAAGTTTGAGCTCAATGTAAAGGTCTTTTACTGCCTTCATGACGATTGATAGCACTCTGACAAGAGATTGAAAGTACATCAGAAAATAAAAAGATATGCCTTATACCTGGGCAGGAAGAATCTACATAGTGAAAACAATAATATTTCCTAAACAGTTATACTGATTTAATGCTAACCTGATCAAAATACTAATAGCATACCTCACAGTAATACAGAAAAGAATTCCAAATTCATTTGGACCCAGAAGAGACCTGAAGAGCAGAAGTAACTGGGGCAATAAAGGCAAAGGCCATCACAATCCCTGATTTGAAAATTATATTACAAAGCTACTGAGATGAAAACATAATGACACTGGCACAAACAAACAAAAAAAGACCAATAGAACACATTAGAAAATGTAGAAATAACTCCAAACATGGTCAACCACCTTATCTTTGACAAAGGAATCAAACATTTTAACTGAAAGAAAACCTCTTTAATAAATAGTGCTAGAAAAACTATCTATATCCCAAAGTTTAAACTTGAACCCATACCTCTCACCATTCACTGAACTAAAATTAAAATGGATTAAAGATCTAATTATTAAAGCAGAAAAACTTAATCTTCTGGAATATAGAATAGGTAGAATTGTTGAAGATACAGGTGTAGGCAGAGATCTTATGAACAAAACCCAACTACATGGGAAATACTATAAAGAATCAACAACTGGGATCACATCAAATTAAAAAGCTTTTGCAAAGCAAAAGATACCAACAGAGTGAAGAGACAACTCACAGAGTGGGATCAGACAAAAGACTAACATCTAGGGCCGGAGGGTTAGCTCAGTGGTTCCGGTGCCTGCCTTGCAAGCGCAAGGACCTGAGTTCGATCCCTGGTTACCACATATAATGCTGGGCGTGGTGGCTCACGCCTGTAATCCCAGCACTCGGGAGGCAGAGACAGGAGGATTGCTGAGTTCGTGGCGGCTTACCTGGGCACCATAGTGAGCTCAGGGCCAGCCTGAACTACAAAGTGAGACCCTGTCTCCAAAAAAGCAAAAAAAAAAAAAAGACTAACATCTAGAACTTAAAAAAAATCAGATCCCCACTCAAATTTAAGAATCCAGTCCAAAAGTGGGCATCTGAAATGAATGTATACTTCCTAAGTGAAAAACTACAAGTAGGAAATAAATATATGAAAAAATGTTCAGCATCACTGGTCATTTGAGAGATACAAATTAAACTATACCAAGATTTCATCTCACCCTAGAAAGAATGCCTATTATCAAGAAATCAACCAATAAAAAATACTGATGAGGCTGTGGAGAGAAAGGAACCCTTCTCCACTGCTGGTAAGAGTATAAACTGGTGAAACTATTGTGGAAATCAGTGCGGAGTGGATTCCTCAAAAAATTAAAACTTGAGAGGACAGCAGCCTGCCGGCCGATCCCCACTCCATCCTGGAATCACACTGAGAGGACTTGCGTCACAGACCCCAGGCACCATTCCCAGCATGGAGGACTGCGCTCTGCTGGCCGGCCCCCACTCCACCCCAGAGTTGCGTTGTGATAACACAGGCCCGAGAGGAGCCCGGAGCCATTTCCTGCATCCTTCCACACCAGAGCAGTGCTGAGAGACCAAGCAAGATAAAACACAACGGAATCTACCTTGTGTTTTGCCATCTACTCCTAGATCCCTCTATTCACCTCTTGTCTCCACACCCTCTCCTATCTTCCTGTCAGAACCAATACCCAGAAGTAAAAGACTCTTAGTCTTCCCTACTTCTTGCTCTGTAGCGTGCAAAGTCTCCAGCGGTCTTACAGCATACAGTTGGTACTGTTTTATATATGCCCTTTTATCCTCTGTTACCCGCTGGCATATATGAGGCTCTCAAGTCTAGGTGATCTTTATAAATCTGCTAAGCCTATTTCATTATCCTTCTGTCTCCCTACCTCCCTGACTCCCCAGTGACCTTTTATTCCCAAAGGGTTCAGGGGATACATTTGCGATCTACATGTTGTATACACATTGCTGATTAATTGTAAATTTTGGCATATGGACATAGAGGTAACTCATGAGCTCAGTCTTCAGAATAGAATTTTTTTTTTTTTTGAGGCTTGAGTAGGAAATTTTATTGAGAGAGAAAGCTTCTGCCTTAAGAGAGACAGAAGGGGGGCCCGGAAAGTGGGTAACCCCCAGAATAGAAATTTAAAAAGCTTTTCATTTTATTTACTGTGTTTAATACTGATATTGGCACTGATTGTTGTTAACAAACATGATGTGATTGTTCTGTTCAAATACCTCCCGTGATGTGTCAGAACTGAGAACTCTCAAGGGTCATTACAGATTCAAGGAGGACAATCCAGGAAAGTGCCACTTCCAGAGGGCCCCAGATAATAGAAAGAAAGAGACCTGCAACAAACATTGCCGTGTCATCAGGCAAAGAATTAAACAAATAGCATGAGTAACAACAAAAGAGTAGAAACGAGAAAACATACAAAACACCAGACACAAAGATCACTACTACAGGGAAATTCAGAGAAAAGAGAAATAGGGCAAACTGAAACTCAAACAGCAGGACTCTTCGAGATGGTAACTAAAGCAAATCTAGTAAAATGGAAATCAGAACTCATCTCTGAGATCAAAACAGAGATACTGTCCAAGAGTGAAAGACATCATTAAAGAAGAGATCAGTGAGATGATATAATCCAAGATAGGAGAAGCAATGGAACCCTTTAAACAACTTCAAGAAGAGCTCCAGGTGATGATGAAGGAGAAAGAAAGCTTGCGAAATACGATGAATGAAGCAGAGAACCGAATCTCAGACCTAGAGGACTGCATAGCAACCAATGAGCAAGAAAGACATAATCTATGGAAAAGGGCAAGGGACCATGAGAAATCAATCCAACAGCTTCTAGATGACTCAAAGAAAAATAACACAAGACTGATTGGAGTCACTGAGGAAGCAGGAGACAGTGCAAAAGACATAAAAAAAACTGTTGTCAGAGATAATGGCAGAAAAATTCACAGGAAAAGAAATGGACATGCAGATAAAAGAGGCCTATAGGACTCCAAAATGCTGTGACATAAAAATATCTACACCTAGGGCCGGAGGGTTAGCTCAGTGGTTCCGGCGCCTGCCTCGCAAGCACAAGGTCCTGAGTTCGATCCCCGGTAACCACATAGAATGCTGGGCGTGGAGACACGCCCACCAACAATCAACACCGCATACCACAATGCCGGACGTGGTGGCTCACGCCTGTAATCCCAGCACTCGGGAGGCAGAGACAAGAGGATTGCTGAGTTCACGGCGGCTTGCCTGGGCACCATAGTGAGCTCAGGGCCAGCCTGAACTACAAAGCGAGACCCTGTCTC
>PVIC010034855.1:0-19339 GCA_004025085.1 Thryonomys swinderianus | reverse complement strand
TAGTTCAACAGTCCTGAAGCAACCAAACCCTGCCAGCCACACAGGCGACCTTGGGAGCTGCTCCTTCCCCATGTGATCCTTTCCGAGACAGCAGGCGACCCTGGTCCGACTGCTCACCTGGAGCCTTGGAGGGACTGTGTCCAAGACCCAGCTGTGTGCACGTGGATGCCGGACCCACAGGAAACTGTGAGATGGTAAGTGTGGTTTGAAAGTGTGAATGTGAGGAGAAGTTGTTGCTGAGAGATAATCACACACTGGGCTTGTGTTTTGCTTTGGCTATCGGAATATGAATATATTGTGAAGCTAGTAAAGTTGAGCCTCAGGGCTCCTTGTTTGCATGAGGCCCTTGTGTGACCGTGGGAGACTTCATGGTATGAGTTCACATAGTCATATTTTTATACATTTTATACAAAATAACTGCAACCAGCTGGGGCTGGTGCCTTTTACTGCTCTGCCTTGCGGCTGGTGCTGTGGGAATGGCTGGGGATATTTTGAGGATCTGGTTTAGGAGAGGCTGAGTTAGAAATGCTTTCAGTGTGACTAAGGGGTCTCTGTCCATGCAGCTCACAGTACCTATGTGGGAAAGCCACGCTGTTGCCAGCAAAGGTCGAGGCCGGGACTTGGCAGTGATGATTTGATCCCAGGTTCATCTCATTCTGAGCCCATAAATTTAACACTTGATTAGGTTTGTTTTTGTGCTCTCAGTTATCCAAGAAACTCATAAGTCCCTGAAATTGTATAGCTCCTATATGAGATCTTCATCGTTTCCCCCATATTTGAAGAAAAAAATCCTAATAATATATAATCAATAAATATTTATTGTAAATAAAGCCAGTCACAGTGGCACATGCACCCAGCACTCAGGAGGCTGAGATACGAGGATCATTGTGAGTTTGAGACCAGCTGGAGCTACACAGTGAGTTTAAGACCAGCCTGAACTACATAGGGAGACCTTGTCTCAAACAATGACAACAATACAAAAAAATTATACCAATTACAAGCTGAAAGAGACTTTTCCAAACTGTCATTGAAAGTAAGTTTGATCAAACATGATAGACAACTGGATTAGCCTTCTATTCTATAGAAAATTGTATTATACAATTGTCATATGATAACAGTGTGCAAACCACACTCTGTACCTGAATAGAGGTGTCACAGGCACTTTAAGAATATACTCTGTAATTTTTCTGGATTTTGTAATCCTTTTGTTCTAAGGTTTAGGCAATTTTTCATTTGTTACAATTTCCTTCCTCCCTTCCCTTATTTATAGATAGGGACTTGTGTCAGTTTCAAACTCCTTGGCTTAATCAATCCTCCTGAATATGCCACCATTTCCAGCTTCTTCTTTTTTAAAATAAAGATTTGTGTCTCTTTGGAATTTTTGTTTTTTCTCTTAAGAGACTAACAAAATCACATAAGCTTCAGGGGTCATGAAGTCTAACTCCTTCCCAGTCTCTGCCCACTGATTGGGGAAATTCCTTGGCACAAAGACTGGAATGTGTTCTTCCTGCTCCGCCATGTCTGATTCCAGCTGTGACTTGTCTTAGTTACTTTCTCATCATGGAGACACGACACCTGACACCCACAGGTTAAAGTTGTAGAGGTTTCAGTTCATATTCAGCCGGTTCCAGGCAGGGCAGCGTGGCGGAGGGGATGGCAGAGGAGAAAGAGCCCGTGGCATGGCTGTGGGAAGCAGACAGACAGATCAAAGGGGAAGGGAGAGAGAGAGAGAGAGAGAGAGCGCCTTCCAGATATACCACAGTGATGCAGCCAGCTTCTATCTTAACACCCCCTGAGCTATACACTGGCCAGCGTGCTAGTCCACTGGAGAGTACTGAGCCCTATGGTCCAGTCACCTTCCCAAAGCCCCACCTGTGACCACGTGAGGCTTTTGGTAGACAAATATAAACCATAGCAGTCTTACAGATCCCTGGGCAAATTAAGTTGTTTTTCTCTAAGTTTAATTCAGGTGAAAACCTTTGGCTTTGAGGAGCAGAGTTGATGGGACATGATCCCAAGTGTCTTCTTGTGAACAGAGGTAGTTGGCGGTGGCAGTGGCAGGTGGGGAGTCCTGTGTAAGCAGAAGAGGGCAGACCCGGGCCCTCCGGTGGCAGTCACAGTCAGAGTCACATCTTTTAGCTGTTGTTGTTTACTTGTTTTGTTTTCTGAGACAACGTTTCACTATGTAGTTTGCTGATTTCAAACTATGTAGCCCTTGAACTCATGGCAATTCTCTTCCCTCAGCCTCCCAAGTGCTGGGATTATAGGTGTGCAATACCTGTCCACATTCTAAACACCTTTCCTATTGTGGCCATCTATGGATGACGCTGCCTGGCAGGTAATGGATTCCCTGACAGCTGGTCTCCTCTCTCAACACCTAGACACTAGAGTAGCTTCAGGTCTGACTGGAGGGGCTGCCTGGAGGACAAACCTAGCAGCAGTCGGTCTAGCCCAGCACACCTGCACCTGGGAATGCCAGGGCCTCAATTTTATTTCCTGTTTGAGTCTCAAAATTGATGCTGATCACAGATTAACAAAACCTTTTTTTAGTAGCATTATGTTCATTAACAGCTCAAAAGGAGAGTTGCCTATTTAAACCATAACTTGGTGTTCTAGGGTTTGTATTGTGTGTGAAATTAGTGGGGGGTGTCACTCAGGGGAAGAGTGCTTGCCTAACATCTCTGAAGCTCTGAATTTGATTTCCAGCCATGTAAATAAATAAAGAAAAAAGTAGAATTCATGAAAACAATAACATAAAGGCCAGGAGGGGAGAAATGGAACAACAGAAATACCTTGGTTCATAAATGGTTCTGTTTATAAACAATTCAGTTTGCAAATAAAAGTATTTGGTAAAATTTTGCTTCTGTTCAAAAACTCCACATAGGGTGACAAACATGACCATGGTCATCTTCCCAAAAACTGTAAAACAAATTAAGTTAATAAACCAAGGCACCAGCTATATGATTATAAAATTCTTAATGCGTGTAAAGCTATAGGGAGTAGAAAAGTTACTAAAACACACTACACACTCTGAAGCAACTATTAAAGTAAGGAAAGAGCCAGTGTGTGGTGATGCACACCTGTAACCCTGGCACTCACTGTGACTTTAAGCCCAGCCTGAGCTATATAGCTCAAGGAATGAAAGGAAGAAACAAGAAATAAAGAAGAGAGAGAGAGAAAAAAAATGAAATAAAGAGAAAAGAAAGGAAAGAAAGTCAGTAACTACTAGAGAAATTTAATGCAAGATATACAAATACAGTATATAATAATTTGCAAGATTGACTTACAATGGCTGTCTGCAGAGTAAGGTTCAAAAAGCACAAAGAAGGTATGAAGGATCTAGTCTGAGACCTGGAGCTCACTGTGTATCCTGTTCAAGTCATATCAGGAGACCAAAGGATCTGCACTGAAAGTCAGGAGACAATATTCAAGGTGAAGGTGACGTTTGGAGCTCCTCTGAAGAAACAGAAGCAGCCTTCCTTCTTTATTTCCTTTTTATTCCATTCAGGAGGCAAGCCTATTGTTTGGTACTGCTCACATCCAGGATGGGTCTTCTATTTTCACTGAGTCTCTTAACCACACCAGAACTATGCCAATCCAATTTAGTTGGGTGTTTCTTCCTCAAATTGACACATTTTATCATCACAGAAAGAAAGAGAAAAAAGAAAGAAGGAAGGAAGATTTAGAACTAGTAAGCCAATGAAAAAGAGAAAAATCAAATAAGAAAATATCCTTGTTATAATTTATGTCTAGATGTCCCCCAAAGCCTCATGCAAGTCATAGCTGGGGCTTTTGAGAAGTGGCTGGATCTAGAGTGTGTGGTGCTAGGATCAAGGATATGTGATTACTAAATTTCTCCACTGACTGATTTGGCATAGCTCTGGGTGTGGATAATGGAAAGGCTTTCACTGGGGATGGGTCACACCATTCAAAGGGAAGGTAGACTGGATGCATATTTAGGGACAGAAAGAAGCCAGGCTGGAGCTGCTTCTTCTCTACTTCATTGCTTTACTGCCTTCTGCCCACCATGAACTATTTTTCCTCAGCATATCTCCCTGCCATGCCACCCTGCCTTGGAACCAGCCAATTATGAAACCTCTGTAAATATTGAGGTACAATGAACCTTTTTCCCTTTAACTTTAGGTGTGATTGTTTTGTCTCAGTAATGACAAAAGTAACCAGGAAAGATCAAACTACAAGTAAGCAGAAAAGACAAAAAGTGAAAAAAAGTATATATAGAACCAGTAGAAAACAAATAGCAAGGTGACTGGCTTAAACCTAACTGTATCAGTAATCACGTTTAAGGAAAACAGTTTAAATACCCCAAATTAAAAGACAAATAGGTACTAAGAGCTTAACTTGGTGAAAGAGAATTGCCTGGAATGCATGAGGGGTTTGGTTCAGTTCCTAACACACATGCATCACACACACCCACAGAATGTTAGAATAAAGCAAAACCCAACTAGATGCTGCTACCTGAAACTCACTTGTAAGGACTCATAAGAGGAAAATACAAAGTATGGGAAAATATACATGTGAATTAGTGAAATGAAGCTGGAGTGGCTCTTTAATATTTGATAAAGTGAACTGCATAGGGAGAAAGAAAATGATTTCCTGTGACAAAAGGGGTCATTTTATCAGGAAGTCATAAAATCCTAAATATTTATGAACACAGACCATCAAAGTATACAAAACAAAAATGTATAGGGCATCAAAGGGAAATAAACAAATCCATAGCTATCATTGAAGAATTCAATTCTTGGGCTTGGGATTTAGCTCAGTGGTTCTGGCAACTGCCTTACAAGCACAAGGTCTCAAATTCGACCCATGGCACCATATACCACAATGCCAGGTTCAGGAACTTAATCCCAGCAATCAGTAACATACACCACAATGTTGGGTGTGGTGGCTCATGCCTATATTCCCAGCACTTGGGAGGCAGAGGCAGGAGGATTGCTGAGTTCGAGGTTTTCCTGGGCTCCATAGTGAGCTCAGGGCCAGCCTGAACTACAAAGTGAGACCCTGTCTCAAAACAAAAACAAAACCCCCAAAACAAAAGACCATGTCTCAAAACACTGAAAGGGGGGGCCAGAGATTTAGCTCAGTGGTTCTGGCACCTGCCTAGCAAGCGCAAGGTCCCTGGTTTGATCCCTGGTAACCACATACAACAATACTGGGCATGGTAATTCACGCCCAGCAGCAATCAGTACCACCAACCACATTGCCAGGCGGGCGTGGTGACTCATGCCTGTAATCCCAGCACTCGCGAGGCAGAGGGAGGAGAATTGCTGTGAGTTCAAGGCTTGCCTAGACTATTTAGTGAGCTCAGGGCCAGCCTGAACTACAAAGCAAGACCCTGTCTCAAAAACAAAACAAAACAAAAAAGCCAAAAAGGAGGAAAAACTAGAAAAATGAGACCAAAGTGAACAAAAGAAAAAAATAGGGCCGGGGATTTAGCTCAAGTGGTACTGCACCTACTTGAAAGCACAAGGCCCAAGTAGGATCCCTGGTACCACACAAAAAAATAATAACATTATTATTATTATTAATGAAGATCAAAGTCGGTAGAACAAGAACCAGAAAACAAGAGACTACCAGTGAAATTAAAAACTGCTACTTAGGGTGAGGGGTTTAGGTCAGTGGTTCCTGTGACTGCCTGGCAGGCACAAGGTCCCAAATTTGATTCACCAGTACTACACACCACAGGCTGGGTGTGGTGGTTTACACCTATAATCCCAGCACTCAAGAGACAGAGACAGGAGGATTGCTGTGAGTTTGAAGCTAATTTGGGCTGCACAGTTCAGAGTTAGTTTGAACTACAAAGTAAGACCCTGTCTCCAAAAACTAAAACAAAACAAAGCAAAACAAAAAAGCCCTTGCTATTTAAAAAGATCAATAAAATTGATAAACCTCCTGCCAAGCCATAAGGAAAATTAGAGAAGGCACAAATTATCAATCAGGAATGAAAGAAGTGACTTCACTCCACATACTATAGATGTCACCAGGAGCACTGAGCAACATTATGCCAATAAATCTGGCCCTTGGATGAAATGGACCTATTCCTTACAAGTTGAAAACTGCTCAGGTTCTTTCAAGAAGAAATAGGCTACTTGAATAGCTCTACACCTATTAAAGAAATTGAATTTGTAGTTTTAAATGTTCCAACATTGGTAAATTCTATCAAACACTGTACCCACACACATTCTCCAAGAAATTTGAAGAGAAGGGCATATTTTCCAATTTATTTTATAAAACTAGCACAGTTATGAAACGAGATAGCATGGGTGTGGTTGTGCATTCCTTTAATCCTTGCTGTTCCTTAATCCGGCTGAGGCCAGGGAATCCAAAGATTGAGGACAGCCTGAGCAATTTAACGACTTTATTTTAAAATAAACTGAATGAAGGGGCCAGAGGGTTAGTTCAGTGGTTCTGGCACCTGCCTCGCAAGTGCAAGGTCCTGAGTTCAATCCCCGGTAACCACATACAACGCTGGGCGTGGAGACTCACGCCCACCAGCAATCAATACCACATACCACAGTGCTGGGCATAGTGGCTTAGGCCTGTAATCCCAGCACTCGGGAAGCAGAGACAGGAGGATTGCTGAATTCCAGGCTTGCCTGGGCTATGTAGTGAGCTCAGGGCCAGCCTGAACTACAGAGCGAGACCCTGACTCAAAAAAACAACAAAAAAAACTGAATGAAGCAAACCAAGCCAAGAAATGGCTGGGGAAATAGCCACGTACTCCCTAACTCACTCCGTATTACTGCAAACAAAGCAAACAAACAAAAAAAACCAGGAAAAGACATTATAAGAAAAGTGAAGATCAATATTCATCATGGTCACAGGGACAAATTACAAACAAAATTTTAGCAAATTGAATTTCAAAGTATTTATAAAGAATAATACATCATGGGGCCGGAGATTTAGCTCAGTGGTTCTGGTGCCTGCCTCGCAAGCCCAAAGTTCTGAGTTTGATCCTGGTAACCACATACAAGGCTGGGTGTGGTGACTCACGCCCACAACCATCAATACCACATCCCACAGTGCCGGGCGTGGTGGCTCACGCCTGTAATCCCAGCACTCGGGAGGCAGAGGCAGGAGGATTGCTGAGTTCCAGGCTTGCCTGGGCTACATAGTGAGTTCAGGGCCAGCCTGAACTACAAGGCGAGACCCTGTCTCAAAAAAAAAACAACAACAACAAAAAAAAACAGAGTAAGACATCATGACCAAGTGGGTTTGTCACGAGATTGCAGGGTTGGTTCAACATTAGAAAATAAAACCAGGGCTGGGGATTTAATTCAGTGGTTCAGATGTCTGCCTAGCAAGCGCAAGGTCCCTGGTTCAATCCCCGGTAAACACATGAAACAGTACCAGGCATAGTGACTCACGCCTACCGGCAATCAGTACCACACACCACAATGTGGTGGTTCACGCCTATAATCCCAACACTTAGGAGGTTGAGGCAAGAGGATTGCTGAGTTTGAGGCTTGCCTGGGCTACATAGTGAGCTCAGGGCCAGCCTGAACTGCAAAGCGAGACCCTGTCTCAAAAATTAAAAAAAAATTAAAAAAAAAATCCCAGGACTGGGGATATAGCTCAGGGGCACTGCACCTGCCTGGCAAATGCAAGATCCCGAGTTTGGTCTGCAACAGAACAAAACAGAAAAATGAAAACAAAACAAAACAGCAAAGGTCCAGTTGAAGGATCTACACTCATTGTTTTTATTTTTTTATACACTCACTGGTTTTTTGGTGTGTTTGGAGAGAGAACCATTTGGGAGCGGAGCTAACAGGAGGAGGTGTCAGAGGAACAGAAGCAGCAGCAAGAGGAACAGATGTGCTCTGTCCACTCTGTCACTGGACACGGTCTCAAGAGTTTCCCACTGAGGTAAAGAATTGAGATCTGCTCTACCCAAGCAGGTCTGCTGATTTCTATCATGAAAAATTTTTTAGGACTAGAAAGAGGCCTAAAGGAATTTATTAGGCCGAAATTTAAAGTGTACTCCCACACAAATAGGGTGTAGGCCTCAGAGAGATGAGTATATTTATGGGACTTGGGGGTGTCTTCAAGGTGTGTGATCTAAGATGTGTATTCCTGCTGTCAATTACTCAGCTGGCTGCGTCATAAGAACGCAAGCCATTTCGTGTGTTTGAAGTTGACAAATGCTGTCTCTTACATTGCTGTCCTTGAATACTGGAAACCTCTGTCATAGGCTCCAGTCTCCAGTCAGTGTGTGATACAAGGCTAAGGAAAAAAACACTAAAAAACAAACCTAAAAAGACAGAGAAACTGAGGAGCCAGGATGGTTAATGCTGCTTAATTAGCAAAGTGTTGGTCATCCAAACTGGTGGATTAGTAATCAACTGGGATAAAGCCTAACTACATGTTAAAGGGGAGCTCCATGTGAGGACACTCAGTTGTGCAGTTACTATGGATACTAATGCAAGCAAGGCTTGTAAAGAATAAAACAAAGTGTTCTCAAATTAGGAACAGAATAGACAAAATATATGGTTATAAGTAAATCTTTGTCCTTCTAGTCAAGAAGGTTTTAATTGTGGGAAAGGAATTTGGGTGCAAGTTGCTCTGACCTCTGCACGCACAGCACGCACAGCACGTAGGCTTCCCTTTGCAGAACTTGCTTTTCAAAACAAGCTAGTTGAAGGGTTAACTCTTTACAGCCTGCACTGCTCACAGCCTGCTTTGAGCATCATCAATATTTCAGTCTTCTAGACTTGAAGGTGGAGGTTGCTAGGATGAAATGTAGCTGAAAGTGAAAGCACAGTGAACAGGCCTAGGGCATATTCAGAACCCTTAGGATTTGTGTGTATGTGTAAATTTCCTGGAAGAGAAGATGTTACTTAGGTAAAGTAAAAAGTTAAAATGTGCCATTTAACTCACACTGTTCCATCTTTAATGTCATGGCACAGACAGCCACTGTCCAGGCCTGGCTGCAGGAAGCAGTCTTACAATGATTAAAATTTGAAGGGATCTGAGCCAAATGGAACACTCCTGTAATTCCAGCATTCTGGGAGGCAGAGAGGCAGAACAACAAATTTGAGCTCAACCTGGTAACTCAGCAATTTGATGAAACCCTGTCTCAAATTAAAAAATTTAAAAAGTGCTGGGCATATCATTCAATGTGAAGACTGTGGGTTCCACTCTCAGTGCTGTGGGAAAAAAACAAAAAAATAGAAAAGGATCTGCACCGACGTGTGCCTTCTCATTCTCTCTTCTAGCTGCCTGTGAAAAAAGCTGCCCTTCCTCCATGTCTTTCACCTCCATTCCCAGCTTCCAGCCCCTGCTTTCTCAGGGCTGGAGACGCATGTGTGCCTGTTGGTGTGACAACACTCAGTGCTGTGTCAGAATGAACTTCTGACTTCAGATAAGGCGACTCAGAGTCACTCCTCAGATGTCCCCCTGGGGTTCCTGGGAATGTTCAGTTTAGTCCCTGGTAGCTTAGACACCCATCTACTAGGATTTTTTTTTTTTTTTCAGTTTTTTGAGACAGGGTCTCTCTCACTTTGTGGTTCAGGCTGGCCCTGAGCTCACTATGTAGTCCAGGCAAGCCTTGAGCTCAGCAATTCTCCCACTTCTGCCTCCTGAGTGCTGGGATTACAGTTGTGAGCCACCATGCCCGGTATTGCTGTTTGTAGTTACCCGGGATCGAATTTAGGACCTTGTGCTTGCTAGGCAGGCGATGCAACCACTAAGCTAAATCTCTGGCCCGAGAAAACTGATTCTTAACTGATAAAGTCATTGCTACTGAAATGCTTGTGTTTTTTTTGTTGTTGTTTTGTTTTGTTTTTTGAGACAGGGTCTCGCTTTGTAGTTCAGGCTGGCTCTGAGCTCACTATGTAGTCCAGGCAAGCCCCGAACTCAGCAATCCTCCTGTCTCTGACTCCCGAGTGCTGGGATTACAGGCGTGAGCCACCACGCCTGGCACTGTGGTATGTGGTATTGATTGCTGGTGGGCGTGAGTCTCCAGGGATCAAACTCAGGACCTTGCGCTTGCGAGGCAGGCGCTGGAACCACTGAGCTAACCCTCCAGCCCATGCTTGTGTTTTTTCATTGTGATGTTGTGTGCTTCTAAATTGGTCATTTTCATTGTAGAAAAATGGAGTATATTTATATGAGTCTTAGAAACAATAAAAACATTGTGAATTTATGAGATGCTTTTAACAGGAAAAGTTATAGAAGAATATAGTTATTTTAATTGTAATAGTACTAGCTGTAGGGTGAGAGAAGGGGGCCCATTGTGGTAAACTAAGTTATAGCTTGTTACAGTTTCTTTTGATCATTTTTTGTCTCTGAGGTGAAATGACATTAATTAAAAGTTGCAAACTCACATGTGCCTATTGTGTATGTGTAGAAAATGTAATCACACTTTATTTTCAAATTACATTAAACTGTTTGGAATCATTGGGGAAAAAAAAGAATACATGTAGGCCATTTCTACGGATTTCCTTTTCACCCATGTCTGTTAGAACTAGCAAGAATTTTCAAGTGCAGTATTTTCAAACCATCCTTAGGCCATACACACACACACACACACACACACACACACACACACACACACACACGGAGTTCTCCTAATGGAAAAATCCCTCAAGATTTGACTGTGCCAAATAGACAACCTCTTACATTATGATAGGAAACAATTTTGCAAGAAAGTTTCCTGCTTAATATTTGCATAATATTAATGAACCAGCCAGCCAGTTTATCCAAGAATAAAGGGAGAGTCCCAGTCTTCACTTATTGCAAAACAGAAAACTGCTCTTAGCTTTTAAAAGACAGCTTTAAAAATATTCTCCCGCCTCTGCCATGCTTTGCTTCTCTCAAGAAGTAGTTCCTCCTGGGCACTTAGCGTGGGCCTGGGAACTCAGCCTGAGCGTTGGCTGAGGAAGCTCCATGACTCCCAGGGATCCCTGCGCCTGCTCTCTGGGTGCAGGGCCTCCACTCTCCACAGTAACCGGTAGGGGAAGCGCTTTTGGGAAACCCAGGTGCCCGTGCTCAGCCATGGTTTGTGAGGCAAGGCCGAACTCACCTGTGTACTACATGTAGCCTGCGCTAGGCACTGAATGAACGAGGTGGGACAGGATATTGCTGGAACAACACTGTTGGTGGGACAGGATGTGGCACCAAAGTGTTACTCCACTCGACGAAGTGCGAGGGGAGGTATCTGGTGACCAGAACTTCACCCCCATGTTCCCAGCTGGCTGCTGCCAGTGCAGCATCGGACACATGCATTCCGATGGGATGCTTCACCCCGGAGAAAGCATACTTGGGAAGAGATTTTCAGTAACGTTTAACCTGAACTACTCACCCTCTAGTTGATAGGAGACCCGAGGGACAGAACAAGCTCAACTGCATGATACACACAGTTGAGTCAAGCTGACTGGTAGAATCGTGTCTATGGAATTAGCCAAAATCCAGGTATAATTTGGGTTTTCTGGGAATCTGTTTTCTAAAATAAGACTAATTCAAATTCACATACAAGGGGATCTTCCTAGGCAGCTCAGATTTTGCCTTGTTGGATAATGATGTATTAAAAGACAAAATTAAGAAGCTGGGTTTGGGGCTGGAGATTTAACTCAGAGGTTTTGGTGTCTGCCTGGCAAGCACAAGGTCCTGAGTTCGATCCCCAGCACGCATACCACAATGCCGGGCATGGTGACTCATGCCTGTCATCCCAGCACTCAAGAGGCAGAGGCAGGAGGATTACTGTGAGTTTGAGGCAATAGCTCAGTGACAGAGCGCTTGCCTAGCATGCTTGAGGCCTGGGTTTGATCCCCCGGACTGACAAAAATAAGAATAACAACCACCACTGCAACAAAGAAACACACACGATAAAGCAGTGTGACATTTGTGACATTCTATAAGAAAAATGGCCTGGATTCTTAAAGAAAATTCTACTTTAAATCAAAGAAAAAATTGGGGGATTGTTATGTATTAAATGAGACTAGAGAGAAATAACCACATGCAATGTGGTAATGTGACTGCCTGGCATGTGCAAAGCCCCAGATTCAATCCCCAGCGGGGCCAAAAACAAAGGTCTGTTATTGCTGTTTGTTTTTATTTTGTTTGGGCGCTAGGGATTCAATTCAGAGACTTCACACAAAGCTACATCCTGAGACCTTTAAAATGTTATTTACTTGTTTAGAGACAGAGTCTCCTTAAATTACCCAGGCTGGGATTGAATTTGAACTCTTTCTGCCTCAGCCTCCCAGAGGGCTGGGGCTGCAGGTGTGTGCTAACATTCCTGCTTGCTGTGATTATCAAGGGGTCCAGGGACAGCAGCAGAGGCCAGCGTTACAGGAAGGACTGGGGTTATATTCTCAGCCCGTCTGGTTCTACCATTAACCAGATGGTCCTGGCTAGGTCTCTCTTAATTTATTCCCTGTTTTGTACCCATTACTGTGTTTAAACTTTATTTATTTTCTGTTTTATTTTTTGTTTTTTGGGGGCGTTTTTGAGACAGGGTCTCACTGTGTAGCTCAGGTTGGCCTTGAATTCACTGTGTAACTCAGGTGGCCTCAAACTCACAACAGTCTTCCCAAGTACTTCTTCAGCTTCCCAAGTGCTGGAATTACAGGCATGTGCCACCATGAATAAACCACCAGAGAAGCCAAGGATCACACAAGCCTGTCCTCAGAAAGCTGCCAATCTCATTAGAGACATCCTTCAAAAACTCCTAGTAGAACAAGGAGGAATTCTGGCCCGATGGATCGTGGTCCAGAATGGTCTGTTAATTCTGTCAGAGGCTGGGCGTGGGGGGTGGGGTGGGGGGGTCCCAGAAGAGACAGCTTTGTTCCCACCTGGAAGGGTTTTGATAAGCAAGAGTGGGTGGGATTCTCAGGGGCTCGTACTGACTGGTGAGGCTGGATGGTTTCTCATGGTTGTGGACTGCTGTTCTATTTACATTTTACATGTTTGGTTTGGTCTCAGAGCTTGACATTCTTCTATTTTTGTGAGTCACAAAAAAAGGGGTTCCTGTCTGTTGGCTTGCAGGGAAAATGCTTCCTTAGTAGCAGGGTCAAATCTGCTTTGATTTGAGACCTGCACTGATGGATATTGGAGCATGTGACCAACACAGTGTTATTTAACTCAAGAGAATTTGATGAAAAGAGAAAGAAATTCTTGAGCCACAAAGCCCAGCACAATTTTACACTTTTCTCCACATGGGGCAGCAGTTCTGAATCATGACACAGCCATGATAAAATGTGTAGGGAAAGCTGTAATTTTAAAAATTCAAATGTGATTTTTATTATTAATTATAATCTTGTCAAATAATTGACTCTGTCTTATCAAAAAAAATTAAAGAGCACTGAAAGTACATGGCTTTGGGAATCAAGCTGGCTGGGGCTGGACTCTTGAGTGCTCAGTTTATTAGCTATGAGCCCAGCAGTAACTTCACTTCTCTTTGACTCAATTTTCTCTACAGTTAGATGGGCATAATTTAAATATAACTGCTCAGCTCTGAGCTGGACAGATAATCATGTATTAAAAAACAAAACAAAAAGACATAAATTTGTGAAAAATCAAAATATAGTATATAGTATTTCTTTGATCTGGGACATGATTTTAAGTGCTGAGCATTAGTAATTGATAGCTTTCTTTTTTTCTCTTTCTCTCTTATTGATAACTAAAGTAATGCCATTGGTTTTATGTCTTTGGTAGAATATTAGATTAGATGAAATATGGCAGATTCTGTACTGAGGTTTTCCCAGAAGACAAGTAAGTTATACTTCACATACCAGAACTTTTGAAAGTTCACTCCAGGGCCCAGGGATTTAGCTCAAATTGTACTGCACCTACCTTGGAAGCACAAGGGTCTGGGTTCAATTGCCGGTATTGAAGAAAAAAAGTCCTTTCCAAATGTTCTACTCTTCCCCAGGTTTTCTCTCCTTCTGTGGTGGCCATGACCCATGACTCTCTCCATTTGTACCCTGCCAGCCCTTGCCACCTCTTCCCACCCCAGTCCCTAATCTCCTCATTCATTTTCCCTTTGCTCTCCTGTATACCCTTACTCTGTCCATCTCCCTCTAGCTATTCAGGGTCTCCATGTTTTTATTTTTTAAAACTTAGTCTTCTCTTTTTTTTTTAACAGGATCTCACTATGCAGTTTAGGCTGGTGTTGAACTTACTTTGTCGCCTGGGCTGACCTAAAACTCAGGGTGATTCTCCTGCTTCAGCTTCAGCTTGAGCCCAAGCAAGCCTTGAACTCAGTACTCCTTCTGCCTCAGGCTCTTGAGTGCTGGGATTACAGGTGTGAACCACCATGCCCAGCACTGTGGTATGTGGTATGGGGGATCGAACTCAGGACCTTGCACTTCTGAGGCAGACACTGGAACCACTGAGCTAAATCCTCAGCTCTGCCTTTTTTTTTGAGACAGGGTCTCAGTAGTTCAGGTTGGCCCTGAGCTCAATATGGAGCCCAGGCAAGCCTTGAACTCAGTAATCCTCCTGTCTCTGCCTCCCGAGTGTTGGGATTACAGGCCTGAGCCACCAGGCCTGGCACTGTGGTATGCGGTACTGATTGCTGGTGGGCGTGAGTCACCACGCCCAGCATTGTATGTGGTTACCAGGGATTGAACTCAGGACCCTGTGCTTATGAGGTAGGCGCTGGAACCACTGAGCTAAATCTCCAGCCCCAGCCCTGCCATTTTAAATTTTGAGACAGGGCCTTACAAGTTTCCTGGGTTGGGATTGAATTTGTGGTCTTCACTGCTGGGATTACAGGCAGGCACCACCACAACTGGCAGTTTATGTGTTTATTCCAATCCAGTTTTATCTGTTTTTTTTCTTTGTATATTTTTCTAATTCTTCATTTCTATCCCCAACAACATCCACCAAAGAAAATAAAGACTGCTCTTAGGAATCTATTTCTTAGAAGGCAAAGAGCAGGAAGTCTATTATAAATACTTAATACTTTGTAGCTTTATGGGTAATACTACCTCTCAAGGTTTTTGTGAGCATTAAATGAGATAGGGAATATAAAACACTTAGCAAATTGCTGGCACATATTAAAGAGTAAGTATTGGCTGTCATTTACTATTCTACAAATAATTGTGCCATTAATATTTTATTTTTATTTACTTTTTTTTGAGATGGGATCTCACTATGTAGTTCAAGCTATCCTTTTTTTTTTTTTCTTTTCAGTTTTTTGAGACAAAGTCTCTCTTTTTTTTTGAGACAGGGTCGCGCCTTGTAGTTCAGGCTGGCCCTGAGCTCACTATGTAGCCCAGGCAAGCCTCGAACTCAACCATCCTCCTGCCTCTGCTTCCTGAGTGCTGGGATTACAGGTGTGAGCCACCATGCCCAGCACTGTGGTATGTGGTATTGATTGCTGGTGGGCATGAGTCACCACGCCCAACATTGTATGTGGTTACCAGGGATCGAACCCAAGTCCTGTGCTTATAAGGCAGGTGCCGGAACCACTGAGCTAAATCTCCAGCCCTCATTTTGTATTTTAAGCTGACCCTAAACTCACTATGTAGCCCAGGCTACCTACAAACTCATAGCAATCCTCCGGCCTCTACCTCCTGAGAGCTAGAATTACAGATATAAGCCACCATGCCTGGCATTTTCTTTTCTTTTTTCTTTTTTTAGTTTATTTTAAACTCTCCTTGAATTGACTACATAGCCCAGGGTGGCCTCGAACTCAAGGGTCCTCCTGCCTCAGCCTCCTAAGTGCTGGTTCACAAGGCTGTGCCACCACACCCAGCTGCCATTAATATTTTAATAAAATAAGAAAGTAGAAAAAAGACCAAAAAATCACTCTTGTCTCAACACTTTGTATTTTCCTACTAATGATCATAAGTATGTCTTGGAGAAATTTCAGTTTTTTAGTGCTTCTTTAGTGACAGAGCATTCTCAGGAATCATAGTCTGTAAATGGAAATATAAAAGGTGAAAGAAAGTCATTGTGAATTTTTAATGCCTTTTAACATGTAGCACTCTGTTATTTTTAGATCTCTACAGAGAAGAACTCAGTCATCTTCTTCCTGTATCTATTCTCTTTCCAAGACTGCAGAAATTGTTTTTCAAAGAAAAAAGGAATATTACTATTATTCTCCAGAAGTACACAGAGGACTGTAAAGGAAACCTTTATAATTTATTTTCATTCTTTTCCCCAGTACTTGTGCTGCAATCCAGGGACGTTCCATTGCCAGCCACTTTAAATTATTATTATTATTATTTTTTTATTCTTTTTGAGACAGGGTCCTGCTTTGTAGTTCAGACTGGCCCTGAGCTCACTATGTAGCCCAGGCAAGCCTCGAACTCAGCAATCCTTCTGCCTCAGCCTCCCAAGTTCTGGGATTACAGGCATGAAGAACCATGCCTGGCATTGTGGTATGTTGTACAGGGGATTGAACTCAGGACCTTGCACTTCTGAGGCAGACACTGGAACCACTGAGCTAAATCTTCAGCCCTGCCATTTTCAATTTTTGAGACAGAGTCTTGCAAGTTTCCTGGGCCAGGATCGAATTTGTGATCTTCTTGCCTCAGCCTCCCAGAGTGTTAGGTGTATAGGGCAATAATTTAAAAAAACAATTTTGTATTTTTAGGCATGAAAGATTAAGAGGAAACTGAAGTCTCAGTACTACACTATGGTCTCAGTTATTTCACATTCCCTGAGTGGCCTTTGAAGAGATTGTCACAAAGGCTGAGGCCAGACAGCAAACCTGGATGGGGACTGAACTATATCCCCAATTTATGTTGACTCCCGAACTCCGATGTGGTGGTATTGGACATGGACCCTTTGGGAGGTGCCGGGAACAGGCAGGTGGAGGGGGCTGGTGATCTGAATGGGCCCTTAGGAGAGGAGCCTGCAGAACCACTCCCTCCCCACAGAGAGCAGAAGGAAACACTTTGCTGGTGATATGGGAGCCAAGGTCTGGCTCCCAACCTGAAACGTGAGTTCATGTGCTCTGAAATTGAAGAATGAATTTTAGGAACAAATGGTGGAAGTTAGAGTAGGAAAGTTTTATGAGAGAAAATCTACTTCAGAGAGGGAGAAGGGGGAACCTACCACCTCACTTCTCAGAGGGCTTTCACGGGGCAAAACCATGAGGTTGGGCGGGTTTAAGGTGGCATAAAATTTCAGTCGACCAGTAACATTGCAAATACAGTTGCTTAGGTAATACTGGTACAATGAGAAATCACAAAATGGACAAAACCATGATGAACCAATAAGATTTCAAGTATAGTTGCTTAAGCAATACTGACTAGATGGGGATCCAATGAGAAATCAAATCATGTAGCAAACGTATAGGGTCTTTGGTCAGGAGATCTTTCTAGGTGGCTGAATGTCTTGGCCCTCCACCCCAGAGATATCAATTGTCTCATGTGGGTGGGGCCGTTTTCTCTTTTGATAATGTTGACTTTCACTGAGGTCTCCTTGATTGTCCTCTGTGTGGGCTTTTGAGGGCCGGCCCTAAATTATCTACCTACCTCATGTTTGACTAGCTTTTCTACTATAATACTGTAGTACCTTGACCTTGGACTTCTAGCCTCCAGAACTGACAGAAATAAATGTCTGAGTTTAAACTACTCAGCCTCTGGTAGGTGTCGTGGCAGCTGAAACTGACTCAGACAAGTTAGTGCCCTCTGTTTTCCAAGTCAGCAAAGGGGTTAATTAAATGCAGATGCAGGGGTTCCTGAGGACAACTTCTTCAAGTGCAGGGCAGTGTCCTAAAGTTAGTTTTTGTTCGTTGTGGTTTTGAGGCAGGGTCTCATCATGTAGCCCAGGATCTCAGGGGTGATCCTCTCACTTCAGCCTCTGAAGTGCACCCCCATGCCAGGTCCCCTAAAGTAGTCTTGTTACAGAATTGTAGGGTCAAAAACGAAACCATGGACAGCGGCGGTACCAGGCAAGCAATTTATTGAAAAGATATAATGGGAAGTAAATAAAGCACCTCCCAGCCAGGAAGGGGTTGAATAGGATACTCATGAAGGCCCTTTGTCTAAGGGTTTTACAGGGTTTAGAAGGGAGCCTGGGCCGCTGTGTACACAGTTTAATCTCCACCCTGTAGGGGACTACAGACTTGTTAAGGTCCAATCAATGCCATGTTCATGTGGTACCCAGGCACACGTGGGCCCGCAGCCTGCTTGTGCTGGGAGATCCCAGATGCAGCCCTGGAGGGCGGTGACTCTTCAGGACCCATTTTGGAGTTGCTATTCCTACTGCCTAAGAGAGTTCTCTTTTCACACTAATTTCTGTTATAGTGTGACCTTTGAGACATGAAAGAAACGAAGGACGTGTCTGTAATACAAAACTAATGTAAGTTTTGAAGAATCTCAAAATCAGGACCTCCTATTTTTAGGAACTGCAACATTCAGCTTACCCCTTCCTCCATTTTTCTGACTGAAGCACAGGAGTTGAGTTGGTACCCAAGGTAGGGAAACAGGGCACCAAGTAATTCAGATAAGCCAAAGTAATCCAAGGAAGAGAAATATACCTCTCTACCTGCTAGAGGTCCAAATTCCAGGAACAACAGAGGGTACAAGTAGGAAAAATTTATTGAGAGATGGCTGATGTCTAAAGAGAGACAGAGGGGACCAGAAATCTCGCTTGTAGCACGTTGGTCACCAGCTAGTTGCTCCAGTGCAAAACCTAGGAAACTTGCATAGTTTATCATTGTCTCATCCAACAAATAAGATCCAGTGGAGAATCACAAGGTGGGCATGAGGTGGGACAAAACCCTGATCCGCAAATAAGATTACAAATATAGTCATCCAGGTAATATTAAATAGGGATCAAATGTGAAAACAAATCATATACAAGGAATTTCCAGAAAGGGCATAGGCTGGGGAGATTGGTGCCTATTTAGATACCAATCATCTTTAGGGGAAGTGGTACCTCTTTTCTTTTCACAGTGCTAACCAGTGAATGTGCCTCAACTGTTTTTCTCTGCTGAGGCCCAGCTTTGTCTAACTGCCTCATAATAATTGCTGACTAATTCAGCTATCTGCAGAAATAGGAATGGTGCTCTCAGCCAGCGCTGTAAACTGTTTTAGATTGGGCTGCAGTTCAGATCCCTCAGATTATATGTGGACAGGGACAGGAATCCCTGGAGTCATTTCTGAGAAAACAAGATTTCCTAAAAGGAAATTCTATGTAACCCTTTTTTAGGCTCTAAGAGGAAAGAAAAGTATGACAAATTTAGGAGCTATTTCCTGGGAAGCCATATGACACAAAAAGATCTCCTCTTTTCTCCCTCCAGTTTGCTGCATTTGTATTGTTCTCTACTATGGGTGGTGGGAGAGGAAATTTGTGCTTTTAAAACCAAGAACCAGGCTCTAGAAAGTATGACAGCTTTTATAGAGTGGGAAATTTC
>PVIC010034854.1:0-19371 GCA_004025085.1 Thryonomys swinderianus | reverse complement strand
CTTCAGAATTTTAGTTTCAACACATCAGATTTTCTGTGCAAGTGGTGGAGATTGCAGGGCACAGGGTTCACCCCAAGACAACAAGAGCACCCCCTTTTTCTCAAGAAAATTCCTCTTAAAAACTCTTATGAAAATAAAACATTTTTAGCATTACTTCCGAAATAGGAGTATTTTCCCCTAATTACTTGATAAAGGGCTATAATAGGTCCATATATCACTCTTGTCTTTTCGCTCAGAGAAAGGTCAAATGGATGTGATAGCCCAGCCAGCCAATACCAGAGAAAGAGCAGAAAGCAGTAACTTCCAACCATGAAGGCCTCAGCCCCCAGGTAAAAGAGAATGTAGTCTTCCTAATGAAAATAAATTAATTAGCCTAACAACTGAAGAACTAGGACAGTCTGGGAAAGAATCATGCCCGTTAATGTGTCTTTTCAGGCCACATGGGAAAACCAGGGCTATGAAAATTCCAAAGGGAATTAAAACACTTATGCGCCAACAAAGTGCTATTTCCTTTTTCCACACACACACAAGAGCTAGAAGACCCTAGAATTTCCCATGAAACATTTACTTAGGGAGATGCCATTTGAAGTAATCAGTACTTTTTCCATTAAAACACAATGATCATTGATATTAAAAAATTATTGGTGTGTAGCAAGACAAAGCAGTAAAATTCCCTTATTAGGAATATCCTCTTATATCTTAAATAGTCCCTATCTCTCTTCTGCATAGTTTTGTTCTTTTCCTTGTTTTCTTTTTTGGGTACTAAAAATTTTATAAGCAGAGTTTAATGTCTCATACCAAATCTTTTAAAATGGTTAAAGACAAGTAGATACTGAGATTAGTATTTGAGTAAACTTAAAAGTATTGTGTTTAATATGTGTCAATATCCTAGACACTTGAGTTACTGGAGGAACAAATAAGGAAATCAAACTGTTATTGTCAAAATTTTTAAAATGAGGATTTGTTTTTCACAGGGCTAGGGATGTAGCCCAGGGCCTCCCTCGTGCTAACCACGTGAGTGCCAGAGTTACATCCCAGGCCTTTTATGTGTATTTATAATAAGTAACCGATGAATTCCTTTTGAGATAAAAAGAAATTGTAAAAGACTTGCAGTAATTGGTGATCCATGGCAATATTTATTGAGAGGTGGAAATAAACA
This sequence comes from Thryonomys swinderianus, assembly GCA_004025085.1. Taxonomy (NCBI): domain Eukaryota; kingdom Metazoa; phylum Chordata; class Mammalia; order Rodentia; family Thryonomyidae; genus Thryonomys; species Thryonomys swinderianus. The sequence continues at coordinate 18,212 of PVIC010034854.1, read as the reverse complement.
CACACCTAACACAGATCTGAAAAGTACATAAAGAGCCAAGAGATCTTGCCTTTAACACCTGTTTAATGCTGGGCTTGGTGGCTCACGCCTGTAATCCCAGCCCTCGGGAGGCAGAGACAGGATTGCTGAGTTCGAGGCTTGCCTGGGCTACATAGTGAGCTCAGAGCCAGCCTGAACTACAAAGCGAGACCCTGTCTCAAAAAATAAATAAATAAATAAATAAAAATAAAAAAAAAAAGTTCAACATCTCTAGCTGTTAGAGAAATACAAATTAAAACACCTGTTTAACTTAGTCATTTAAAACTTGAACACATTTAGAAAGGCAACTAATCGTTGTAGAAAATGTCAGATACGGTATATTAACTGTGAGTTCATCAGCTGTCGTAGGGACCAAGGTGTTCGTCCATGTGGACTGGCTCAGAGCAAGTTCTGTGTCGCAGGTAGAAGGCGGTGAGGTCTAAAGGCGGAGCAGGCCTGAGTCCGCGGGGCTTTGGTTGTCTCTTTCTGTTTGAAAACTTGGGTTAAGAGGATAATGATAACTAACATAACCCAGTCCCCGTGGAGTTGACTGAATTTGTCCCTAAATCTTGTCACCTGGGGCTGGTTGCTCAATTCTGTCCCACTGGTCCACAGGCTGGGCTGGGAGGGCTGAGAAAGCTGCATTCCCCTGGCCGCCGCCTTGGGCGCGGCGCCTCCCCCTGCGCCTCCCCCACGGGGCTGATTCGAGCTTCCTCACGGGACGGAGGTCCAGAGGCTTCACTGCGTTTACAACAAGGGCTTCTAAGAGTGAGGAGATAGCGCTAGTCTGCTGAAAGGCTACTTCCAAAATTGGTGAACTCTTACTTCTGCCCCATTCTGTGCTCAGAACAGTGCACAAGTCATCCCAGATTCAACAGGAGAGGGGAGAGATTTTTACTTTGTTTGTTGAAGCTGATAAAAAACAAAGGAATTGGTAATGACCTTTTTCATTTTTGGAGACTACTATAATCAAGGGGGAAAGAGGAGATACAATATACATCCTCGCTTGTCTATTGACCTCTAGAAATAAAACCAGTTTCTGTATTTAAGAAATAATCTGTGTTTGCCAGTAAGCTAACCACAGAGAAAAGGAAATGCAATTAGGCACCACTATCCAAAGTACTCAATCATTTTGTAGCTATTGTGGCCCCAGAGCTGGTTTATGTATTTCCGAATATTTCTTATTTCCAAAGAAGTTGGAGCATAACAATAACCAGGAGAAGATCGCTTGTCTGCTCAAACAGATTCAAGAGTATAATGGAAATAAACAGCCTCTGATATGTAAAGGTTAGAGATAAGTAGAAAAAACACTGACCTTCAGAATGGGTTTCAGTTTTAAAGTTTCTATTTTCCCGAATGTGAGAACTTTCCTTTGAAGTTCAGTTGCTTTCCTGGTGCATGTGAGCTGCTCTATTTTAACCCTTTAATCGGATGCGAGTGTCTATGGAGTATCGGGAAGATGCTTCTATGGCCACAACACTGGGTCATGTCCTGTGTGGACGAAGCTCGGCCTCCTCTGCTCTGCCAGAACCACACCAGTTCTCTGAATTGCCATCACTACCATAGATCCATTGGAGTCTGAAGGAGAATAAAGAAAATACTATTACTATTCCTTTTCCCACTTGAATTCTAATCAGCTCAATGGTGGATAGAAGGTAGTTAAGAAATGAAAATACAAGCTTTGTTACAGGCAAAGCCCAGGTCAGAATACATACCTTAGTTCTATAGCAATCTTGGACTTTCCAATATAGAAGTTACCTGACCAGCTCTCTGGAGTGCCTAGCCTCTGAAACTTTCCACATAGATCAAATCACACAGCAGCTCACTGAGAAAAGGAGGCTCTTGGGATGTATGTCTATTGGCTCCGTCCACGCATACCAGTGCAGGAGGAATTAGAGCAAAGAGCAAGAATATTGGAAAAACTCCATTCTTACAAAAACCTGCTGAATAGAGAGCCTGCATGTGTGTGTGTGTGTGTGTGCATATATATATATATATATATATATATATATATATATATATATGTTTGTTTATTTATTTAGAGAGAGGCCAGAATTGAATAGATTAACAGATGCTTAGCATTACCTCACTTTCCTTCCATGGTTTACTTTCTTCTATCACTATTAAGTCAACAAAAGTTTTTAAAAGTTCTAAAATTCATGCCAGCTGGGCGTGGTGGCTCACGTCTGTAATCCCAGCACTCAGGAGGCAGAGGCAAGAGGATTGCTGAGTTTGAGGCTTGCCTGGGCTCCATAGTGAGCTCAGGGCCAGCCTGAACTACAAAGCGAGACCCTGTCTCAAAAAAAAAATAAAATAAAATAAAATTCATGCTAGGTATGGTAGCTCATGCCTATGATCCCAGCACTTGGGAGGCAGAGGCAGAGGCAGAGGAAGAGGCAGGAGGATTGGTGAGTTCAAGGCTTGCCTGGGCTATATAGTGAGCTCAGGGCCAGCCTAAACTACAAAATGAGACCCCGTCTCAAAAAAAAATGTTCTAAAATTCATAAGCACCCATAAGGTGAAAATTTAAAACATTATAAATGTGAATTAAGAATATCTTGATAGTGATCAAGATGCTTAATGAAAAAAGCCAAGGCAAATGCTAACTGCTGCATCTACAACTAACTGGAATTTGCAGCACTGGGAGACATATGCATTTTTGTCTTTTTTTTTTTTTTTTTTTTTTTTTTTTTTTTTTAGTTTGCTAGTACATGTGTAGTGCACAATGTTTACATTCCATGTGGGAAGTTGGTCCACGTGCATGACATATCTTCATTCTTTATCCCCCTTCCCTTCCTTTTCTCCCCTCATCTCTTTATCCTCTTCCCTTTTTACATCCATCAATAGATAAAGAAAATGTGGTATCTACACCAATGGAATACGATTCTGCCATAAAGAAAGATAAATGTAAATCGTTTCTAGGAAAATGCATGCACCTTGAGACCATAATGTTAAGTGGAATAAAACAGACACACAAGGCTAAATATCGCATAGTTTCTCTTGTATGAGAAACACAGGGTAAAAATACAGACCAAACTAAATTACACATAACAGGAAGTAGTGAGACAGATTGTTCTCAAAGGGGGAGGGGATCAGACGAGGGGGGGAGGGAAGGGAGGAGGGGAGATGTGGAATTGGGGTGTGTTCAGTACAGGTGCCACGCCACACCAGGAATGTAGAAGCACTTTTAAAAAACTAGATCTAATTTGAACAAAAGAAAATAGCTTTACCTGCATTCTACGGGGGATAGCAAAGATGTTAAAAACTAAAATATTCTGAAGCTTTAAGCCTTTATGAAAATTGCAATTGTTCTTCCAAATCTGATTATCGATTTTTATAAACCAGTTTAGCAGAACATAAAAACTGATGACTACTCAGCCCACTGGGTGCTACAAAGTAGAGTTTGCTGAACCGAGAGCCTCCATTGACACAATTCCAAATTTATACCTATTCTGTCGTGGAATGTGGGCTGGTGGTTTTTCTTCTCTTCTCAGGCTTAGTGCTCACGTTCCCACTCTCAGAGTTAACCTGTTAATGCCCAAGAACATGCCATGCTGTGGTCCGTCCTAGGCTTTTATAGTCTGACAGATATTCATCTCTGGCTCGCAGCGTGCAGGTGGGAGCCTCAGCCGAGGAGCCTGGTGTCAGGAAATCAGCAGCTGCTCGTATATCACACTGGTCATTAGTGGAGGATCATTCTGGACCTTTGCCCACAGCTCCTTGCTATGGCAGGAGAAGGGCTATAAAACCCTAGGCCCTGTCAGCCGTTGTCACTTAGGTGAGAATTTATCAGGTCTCCAAGTGCCCTCTGACTGGATTATTATGAATAATGAATGAAGCTTTATGCTACACTGAAGCATTAATAAGATGGGGATGACTGGGAGAAATTCCACGCACCATGATCGCAGTCCCTGTCTGGGTTAGTGAGCCCACAGCTGGTGGCCCTGCTCACCCGGGCCCTGCCGAATCTGTGCCTGAAGAAGTCCTCCTTTAATTACAGAGCAACCTATACAGTCTGAGTGTTAGCCTGTGGGTGGGAATAAAGAACCAGGAATGAACCCAAGTGAATCTGCACTAGCAGAGGTAGACAAAACAGATTTTAGGTCTCTTTATTTAAAGAAAAAAAAAAAACAATGTTTAATGTCAATCTTCTATTTTTATGATCGCCTTGAAGCAAGTCTACTGTGAAATGGAGACTGTGAGAAATTTGTAATATAGAAATGGAAATTTATCGTGACTAAGATATTTAGGATTCGGAGGGATGAACTTGGGCCACTTTTCCGAGTGGGGCTGCTTCTGTGCGTGTCTCAGAAATAGATGAACTGAGATCGGGAAGGGACTCGCAGACAAGAGGTCAGCCACAGCCACCCCGCCTACCGGCTGAGGGCCAGTGTTTCCCTGGTATGTCCTGAAGGAAATCATCTAAAACCCTGCGAGTCAGACTAAGTCCCTCTTTCAGGCCAGCGCCCCAGTGGGCACCTTCTGTACTCTGTCACACTGGCAGTCGTTTGGGGATGTTCTGGTTACTTCCTTCCAGGGTCCTCAAGTGTTCCTGAAAACATAAGGTCACGTGGAAAATAAACACTGAAATGGCGGACAACCCATGCATTCATTTTATACTATAATCTCTTACCAGGTTTCAAGGGCTGAAGACTAGCAGTTCAATCAGTTTGCCATTTGCAACAGACTCATTGACCAGATCCCATTTAATTTGACCCCATGCTTTGCCACACTGAGCCCTATAATTTTTTAGTATTCTGGGAAATTTAACAGCACAAAAAAAATTTTTAGACGTTACCACAGTTGTAAGCTTGGCCACTGATTCCTCAGCTCTCTGAGAAAGGCTGAAATGCAGATTCTCTTCTGGACTGGGGGCTCCAGCATGTGGGTCCATTGTCTTAGGCTCTGCTGTTACTGCCAAACTCACTGACTTTTGTTCTGTACACAGCTGTCTTCTCTGAGGGAGGGGAAGGTGGTCCTAGTTCTTATCTAAGTTGAAAATCCTAAGATCTGTAACTAAAGACATTGTATGTATTCCTACTACAGTCATGACCATGAGAAGGAAGAAGTCAGAGCCCAAAATATGATTCCAAGTGATGCTAAGCAAATTCTCCTTGGTCTTGGTACTAAGAAAGAAATCTATTGTCCAGGTCTTCAGGTAAATGGAAATGATAGCATAAAATCCTTAACATCTGATCTCCTAATAACTTGGACTTGCCTCCCAGTGTATGTTTTACATTCTCTTCCTAGATGGAATCTGGATGGGATGTGTTTTTCCCTCTTTTTTCCTAGACATTTGTAGCAATCTAAAATTATATCATTTCTATACAGAAGAAATTTTTTATTTGGTTAGTTATTCTCCTCAAATTCCCCTTGACTTAAAAAGAAGCCTGCCTGACTCTTTAATCACCCTCAAATGATATCTCTCTCTTCTTCTTTCTCTGCCTCTCCCTTCTTCCTTCTCTCTCACCCTCTCTCTTTCTCTCTCTTTTCCATTGATTATATTTTTTAGTCCACTTATTTGGTACTTAAATAATAGCTTGACTAAATCAGTATTCATGTATAAAATTTATCCACCTAAGATTTCTCAAGACAGATGTTTTTATATTTCTAAGAGTCTCACAGAAGCTAGCAAGATCTTCCTTGTGATATTTATTGAGCATCTACTGGGTCTCAGAACATGTGTGGTTTCTAAAGATGTTTGACACAAATCCTTATCCTTAAGAACTTCACAGTCATGTGACTTTTGTTTATGAGCACTTGGTGAAAAGATGAAGTGAGATGAACTTGATGTAAAAACATTAGTTACTGAAAGGTAAACTAGCAAATCCAAGGGCACCTGAATAATTAACCTGTTAATATCAATCTTAAGATAGATGTCTAGAAGCATAGGATCAGAATTTGGTGTATTTGAACACCTTTAATAATTTGGGTAAAGATTTAGAGACTGTAAATATCAGTGGCTTAGAGCCAAATGCCCTCACTGGAGGATAGACAGCCTCTTTAATAAATGGTTCTGGGAAAACAGGGCTTCAACCTGGCAAAACTAGATGCCGATCTTTCATCATCACTAAACTGACATCAAAATGGATTAAAGATCTACATACTATAAAGAAACACTAAACTTGCTGGAAGATAAATTATGTAGAACTCTTGAAGCTATTGATATAGGAAAAGAACTTATGAACAAAAAAACCTCAGTCACTGGGAAATTAGCACAAGAATCAACAACTGATCTCATCTTATTACAAAAACATTTTCTGCACAGCGAAAGAAACACCAACAGAGTGAAGAGAACCCACAATGGGTGAATAATTTTTACCACATGTTTCTGTTATTATCTATGATATATAAAGAACTAAAAAATCAGACCCTGCAAATTTAAAGACCCCATCCAAAAATGGATATCTGAAATTGAAGACACTTTTCAGATAAGGAAGTAATAAAGCAGCTAAGAAATATATGAAAAAATGTTCAACACCACTTGTTTAAGAGATGCAAATGAAAATGCTGAGATTCCAACTCACTCCAGCAAAGGAAAATGGCTGCTATCAAGATATCAACCAAGAGCAAATGCTGGCAGGGATGTGGGGAGAAAAGAGCTCTTCTCCACTGTTGGTGGGAATGTAAACTGGAGCAACTACTATGTAAATTAGTGTGGACCTTCCTCAGAAAGCTAGGATTAAAGGTCCCATTGACTCTATGTCCCTTTTGGATATCTTTCCAAAAGAATTAAAAACATCATATTACAGCAACATATGCACACTTATTTGTTTATAGTGTTACAATGTGTAATAGCTAAATCTTGGAAATAGCCCAAATGCCCTCAACTGGTGATTGGATAAAGAAGATGTTGTTTTCAAAAAATATATAGATATTTATATATTTATATATTTTATATATATTTATATTTTATATATTTATATATATATAAATATATGAGTATTAGTCTGCCATGAAGAATGATAAACTAGAGACATTGATAGCTGAATGGATGGGCCTTAAGGACATACTCTTAAGTGAAATAAATAGGATACACATGTAAATACTGAATTGTTTCTCTGGTGTAAGAAACTCAAAGTGTAAACAAGAACCAAAATGTATAACTAATATAGTAAAAGAGGAAGAAAAGGTTCAAGAAGAAGGGAAACTAGGGAGGAGGTAGGAGAAAGGCAAGAAGGGAAAGAAAAACGAGAAAAGGAAAAAATGGAAACAAAGTTTTTGTAAATAGGGAGGGGTAGGGGAGTAGAAGGGAGAGCAGAGGAGAGGGGAAAATACGAGTCAAGACATATCATGTACAGTTACAAGTTTTCGATGTGTTCGATCATAATGTGCATTTAAAATGTACCCATGAATTAAAGAGATTAGCGAGATGAGTGCCTTACAGAAAGAGTTTCTCGAATTGAATTAGGACTGAGGAACTTGCCTCAAAATGATAGCCTGTGTCTGGGCAGGTGAACAGAGACTCAAGCTATTGTCTTCAGAGGAGGCAGGGAAGGAACTGGGTCAATCTTGTCTGAAGAATAAGTGAGGCAAGAAACATAGCCATTGTCTCTGCACTTGGAGGGCTGCGGGGGAGAAACTCAAATTGCTCTGTGTGAGCCAAAAGAGACTAGGGGAAATTCACAAAGGTGAACCTCAGCCCACTGAGAGAGTGTAGATGCCTTTGGGAATTAATGAGCATGAAACTGAGGATTGAGGAGAACCCCCAACTTACCAGTCTCCATTCTGCCTACAGTGACTCTGCCTCCATTTCAAGGAGCTATAAAATACATTACAATCAAGGGTTTTGTTTCACAACTCTCCGTATCATTCCAAATGCACGATCCCACATAGGTGAAAACTTTACCCCAGTAAAATTCCTTTGAAAGATCACATTCGAAAGGCCACTAGCTAAATGCTTTCCGAGGGTAAACTTCCTAAGTTAGCTGTGGATCAGGAGTGAGTTGTACCAAGGAAAAGCCCAGCAGCCATGACTGGTGGACTGTTTTATGTGACTGCTGCCCAGTGAGGGCCCCATCACTGGCCGTGTCCAGGGCACTGGGAGAGCTGCCTGGGGACCGTGCTGAGGGCAGCAGACTCGGCCACCACCAGCTAACTCGGCAGCTAAGAAAGCTCGTTGCCATTCTGGGATTCTGGGTTTGAATGTTCTCTGCTGCTCTGGATGATGAGTTTATACTCTTCCTGTCTAGGACTCCGTGGATGTCTCTGTATGTCCGAGATAGAAGTTTTGAATACTCTGCTAAACAAAAATAAAACTGCACTCTAGAGAAATGATATGGTCTTTACACATCCGTGACCTATTTATTTTACTTATGAATGTGGTCTCAAGATGCATCCATTTAGCTATAAATATCTCTGAATTGTCATTCTTTGTGGCTGAGTAATATTCCATTTTAAAAGAAGGAAAAAAACACAATTTGATAGTAAAAAGGAAAAAAAACCAAAGTTTATATATAGATGCTCTGGGGAGTCAAAGGGAGGGAGAAAATAAGAAAGATACAACATCTGCAGGTCCCAATTCTCAACGATAAATGCGATCATAATGTAGTTCTAAAATGTACCAATTCAATTTATTAAAAAAGAAAAAAAGCAAAATCTCCTTGTTCATTTGTAAAAACCTAAACCACCCACCTGACTCCCACATAATAGGAAGCTTTCTGCCATGGCTTGTGGAGCACAGGCCCACAGAGGCGCAGGCTGCGTGCGCACGAGCTCGCTGCGCGCCCCGCGGAGGAGGCTCCTTCCGCTGAGCCCGCTAGGCCACACGGTGCTGTGCAGCCGAGGCCTGCCGGGAAGGCCCGAGTGGTGCCACAGGAGCCGGGGTTAATTGGAACAAGGCAGTAAAACTTGGTTTTCCCAGGCTGTGTGTGATTCGGCCTTCCGCAGGGTCTAAAGACAAAATCTACTTCGACCTCAATGGATAAAACTGTTACTTATACTCCCAGAGGTTTAAAAAAAAGTTGCAATTTGACAAAATTATACAAAATCTTTCATTTGTAAAATGTTGAGAAGAGCCCAAACAGACGACAGATCACCTATTGTCCTGACTCACTCACAGGGGCCCTCGGTGGTGCACACAGGTCTCTCAGACCACCCTGAAGCGGTTTTATGTTCTGACATTTATAGGGTCTCCTTGCTCCTGAGGCCTGTTACACCCTCAGTCTTCAAACTTACACAGCTTTGGTGGGTCCAACGCCTCTGTGCCCGGGAGACATCCAAAAGCCAAGGGTTTTGATGGGGAAGAAGGCCCAAAGCCCTGAGATCGCCTCCCTTCACTACATAGGTTTGACCTCTACAAGGCAACTTTAAGATGAAAATAAAAAGGAGAGGAGAGGGGGAGGGGGAGAGAGAAAGAGAGAGGGAGAGGGAGAAGGTAGCATTAAAGCCAAGGAATATTTTGTGATGAAATAAACGTGAAAGAGGAAAATCACTAAGGACTCAGTAAACAGAATAAAAGAGTTTAAGATTGAATATGTTTGAAAAGGGTATGAATAACAACAAAGATGGAAATGGTGAAGTTAAAAATAGAGCTGTAAGGAGATAAACAATGGGTAATGCATGAAAGGAAAAGAAATGGACAGGGAAAAAATATTTGTTGTAGCAGAAGGAAATATTAAAATCCATTGTAACTGGGAATGCTGGCTTTCCCCTCAGTGACCGGACAAAAGCAGAAGAGACCCCATAATTATTATTTATTTATGTCCTCTGCTTTGGTGGGATTCTCCTGGCGAAATTCCAGCAGCCTTGCCATTTTCAAGAGTAGGGAACTTGAGAGTGTCGCTGCCTTGAGGAGCTGGTCCTGTAATCTCCTTTAATGTTTCTACTGAATCAAAAGGTCACCTTGATTCAGATGTTCGTACAATTGCAGTTAAGGTCCTCTGCAGATCCGAGCCTTGGCGGACAGGCCCTGCCTGTGATGGGGTTCACACACTGGATGCGGAGAACTCTTCAAGGTGCTGGTTTAATCTTCTCCAGAGGTTTAATCGTCATTCGGTCACACCAAATCCGCCTCTTCCATCTAACCATTTTATGTCTTGCCACAAACTAAAATTTCAGTGGCAGGCCTAATAGCTGAATTAAGTAATGTGATGATGTTTCACTAGACATAGCAATGGAGGGCAGAAGAAGTGCCAGTCTTGCACTAAGAAACTCTTTGTAATCTTACAGTATCTCATGACGTCTGTTGGTTCCAAAAGTGGTGGCTCAAAACCATCTCCACGTATCACATCTACCAGGCCACAGTTTCTTTATATATTTATTGTCTCTGATCCTTCTCCAGACTCTAACATTAATTGAAATTAATTTATCATATTATAGGAAAACCACAGGAAAATGGATTTATGAATAAATTGGAATAAGCTAACATATTTTGGTGAAAAATTATGCACAAGAATTGTTCTGTCATAAAACAATTCACAACTGAAACTGAAAAATGGTTTCAGGACAGTGGAGGGTTGAAAATACTTTCAGATCTTTTGTGAATTAGGGAAAGAAGACAAGCTAAATCACAGTGTTCTATTTATGAGACAATTTTAACATTCCTGAAATGACACAATATTGATTTGATACTTATTTTTCACATTAATTTTCACTTTAACTCTCAAAATTTATCAAAACTAGTTTAAGGAGCCCAAATACATTAATTGTAAATAAAACATTACTTTTCCAATAAATGTGCAATTAGCTTCTCTACCCTTGTTTTATATATGTGTGTGCATGTGTGTGTGTGTGTGTATGTATATACTACATTATTTACTTGAAAAGCTGGAATTATTCCAAAACTCTGCCTGTAATCGCATAATTATTTGGTTTCTTTAAATGGGGATCATGGACTTGAACAGAAAATGCCTATTTATCATGTTAATATATAACCACTGTAGACATTCCAATAAAATTCTGGTCAAAACTCATATAAATTCACTAACAACACACAAAAGATGCATTTAGTTGTAGATTAATTAGACATTTGGTAAACATTACATCAACTAATTTTACCAGCAAAAAGACTCAATATTGGATAAATCAAAAGAATTATGTTGGGGATGGAGTAAAAATAAATCCTCAAAAGCATAAAAACATCTGATCAATCTAAAGCACTAATTTTAAGTAGGCTCTAACTCTTGGAAATATATTCCACTCAACATTAAAATAGTCAAATCATTCTTGTAATCTCAAGGTAAAATTACATAATTTTGAGAGCGAAAGGTTAGATTATCTCCAATGTTTTTGTGAAAGTGGATTTCAGGGCATGTCACAGTTAAGAATTTTTTCAAAATTGAAAGTTTACTTACGAAAAAGGTCCACTTCACCTTTTGTGTTGTAATTGTACATACATATCAATTTTTTTTTCTATTTCTAAGAAGCAAACTTAAAAAGGACCTCAGATTTTGTGTACTTCTCATTTTTAAAGCCAGGATAAAACTTTATTATTCTTTGAGCCACAAGAAGAATGGATCTCACAAGAAATGAAATCTACTATGTGTGTCCTATTGAGAGATCCATTTATTTTCATAGTGTAAAACCAAAACAGCTGGCTAGCAATAGATATTTCTTACACTAAGCAACACTCCATGTATTACTTCCTTCACTTTTAAATACATTTCATATTATTTTCACTCTAAACTGATTTCCCTTGAGTTGTTGATCACAGAAAGTTATGCAAGAGGGACCATTTTACTTAAAAATAATGTTGATCATGCCTCCAAATATCTCTGTGATTTATAATACATGAATACTATGTGAAAAAAGATAAATGAAAACAATTTCAAAATAGAAGGAAAACATGCTCTGTGTATAATTTACTGGCCTCCTAGCCATGAATATCGTATTCTTATTCATTTTAATTTCTGGAAATATGTGGGAGAGCCCTCAGAAGTTTCCCACACTTAAGGCCTTCTCAGAGTCTTTTCATCCCCTATTCGTTGTTCCTGTTGTTACAATATATAGAAAATGAAACTCCACCTGTTTTTCCTAAAAGTTATGTGCCTAAACATCAGCATTATTCTGTACAAATTAATTCCACAGTGATATACACTATTTTGTTCAAAGAACAGGGTCAAGTTTGTTAAAAATTTTTAAGAGTAATAGAGTGGCAATTGAAGAGCTAATTTTGTCTGTTCAGTATTGTCAGAAATATATTTGTTCCAGAAAACAAGATATTTGTGACGTTTATCTGGTTGTTACTTATAAATTCTGTCTCCTACTGCCCCAAGGAAGTATGTCCAGGAGAAGATATCTAGACAGCGTATGCTACATCAAGAGCTTGTGCTTGCCTTTATTTTTTGCAGTAGATAATGATTACATTCATCATGAATAATTGGAACATTTACACAACACATCTTAGTTCTTTTCTTTACCCCACTAGGAGCTGGCATTCAGCTTGAGTCTAATCTGTGGTATCAAATTTTCCGGTATTGTGAGGAACATATTAAGTGATAAATGATTTTCACCAGTTCAGAAGCCAGGATGTGAGAGCATGATAGATTTTCAAGATATCCCAGGAAAATATGATAGCATGTCACTTAATATTAATGAGAACAATATTTTTAAAAAATTGCTCACTGTCCCAATAATCCCAATACTGCACACTCTCAGTGCTTATCTTATTTTAAAGTAAAACTAAGGACAATAAATGTTATCGTACTACGAAAGAATATAAGAATCCATTTTAATCATACTATAAATACTTTAAGCCAGAAATTGTCCAAAAGGCCCTCTTGAATGGTATATCAGATGGTCAAATCACAATACATCTGATTACATGAAGTGTGGTTAATATTTTGTCTCCTGCTTCTCTTAAATTTCTCCCGTGGAAATAGTTCTGCCTCTGCTCTCCCATGGCTCTTCCGGTCTGGCTGTGTAATAGCACATCCCCAGGCACTTCCACTTAAGCACAGACCCAAACCAGCCAACGCACCTGTGCCCTAGCGTGAGCAAAACTTCGTGTTCCTTCTGAGTGAAAATTCTTCCCTTTCCAGCTGGGGCCTGAGTGGGGCTTGCTGCCGTTGTGGGGAAGGAGCCATGATCCTCTCTCTTCCTTCATACGCCCCCTGGCAGCTGCTTCTGCCCGCAGTCAGTACCAGAGAAAGGGGAAACAGCAGAAGGAAGAAAGTTCTAACCTGACTGGTTCACTGAAGCTCCTCAGTGCTCTCTGGCTTCTGTTTTCAAAGCTGACTTTCTGAGATTCTCCAGAATCCCCTTGGGTTTCCTGGGGATCAGAGCTGGTGTAGGCAGAGCACAGGGTGACTCTCCGGCTGTTCCTGACATCCACGGTTTCTGTCCTACTGAGACATTCTTACCTTTTACTTCTGGAGTCCTGACTCCTGCAAATCTTCCCTCTGGGAAAACATTGCATTCAAAAAGCACAAGTTTGTGATCAGGTCAAAAATTATAGTCAGATGTGAGGCATAGGTACCAGTGTTCTACAGCGTAGTAGGGTGACTATGGTTAACATTAATTTTCCATATTTCAGAATAGTCAGAAGAAAGCATTTTGTTGTTCACAACACAAGAAGTGATAGATGATAGGTAGATGATTTTATATATACATATATATGTATATATATGGAAATCTCACATTATACCTCATAACTGTAAAATTATTATATATCAATTTTTAAAATAAAATATAAACAGACTGATAATCACACTACACTTCCCTTACCATGGAGTGTCATGGTAGAGGGGAATCGCAGAGGAGAAACAGTTCATGGCAGGCAGAAGGAAGCAAAGCAACAAGGGCTGACCACAGTTCTTCCTACCCCTTAGATTTTATCCAAACTACCTAAGACAGGTAGCACACACACCCTTAATCCTAGTGCCCTTAATCCTAGCATTGCACCATGAAACAATTCCAGCATTACACACTTTAGATCAAGCCACTTCCAAAAACGCTATTCCATGTGAAACCTGGGGGGGGGGGGCATCTAAACACAAGCCATAACATGAACTTTGGAAAGTCATAAAGATTATAATTTACTTCTTAATTTCCAACTTAGCATACCTTGTAGAAAGATCTGAGCTACGATGGGAAAGTCAAGTGGCAAATTGATCCCTGACTCCATAAAACTCAGGTACTTTCACATGCCCTTGGACACTGAAGGCTGCACTATTGAGAAAATACGCATCGAAAAAGATATAAGGTTTGTACACACTTCTCTGAGCCCATTACAAGATAAACATAAAAATGCCCCCTTCTGACATTTTAGATACTAAGGTGTAGCCTAGGTCAAAGTGTTATAGCTAAGTTATAAATTCCAAAAGAACATTATTCTCCAAGCATTGACACAAGTTTCAAAGACAACTGCTGGGCAGATCAGTAAGAAAATAATACATCCAAAGGTATGTAGGAACGAGCTATGTGATGTTTTGCAGTACAGATTTTTTTTATGATAATAAATGTTTTATGCACATCAGGAACTGGCTGACTCATGGTTGAGGGATGTATCACTTGGGACAAAAGTGCAATGACAATTTAAATAATCACCGGTGGATTCTTGAGTGCTCAGTTATCTGCTTCTGTGCAATAAACTGTCTCAAAACTCAATGGTTTAGGACTACAACCATTTTTTTATTATAATTCCATACTCTAGGAGAGATTCAGTTAGGAGATGGTTCCTCTGGCTTCACTTGGTATCCCAGGTGGAGTCATCTAGGGGAACGAACTGTGGCTGGAAATCCAAGATGGCTTCATTCCATCTTCTGCCTTGGCTGGGACAGCTGGGGTAGCAGGGAAAGCGATGAGCTCTCCTCTGGCTCTAGGCTCTTTTAATCAGGATAGCCGGAACTCTTCACAAAGTTATCCAGGACTCCCCAAAGAAAGCAACTGGAAGCTGCCAGAGCCCCTGGTGGCGAGGACAGGACATTTTAATGGCTAACGGAAATAACAAAATCAGCCCAGATTTCACAGAGTTAATAATGGGCTCACCTCTAGATGAAAAGACCTGCCAGGAATCTGGAGATGTCTTTAATTCATCACATGATGTTTTAAGAAAAATAATGGACTTTGTTCTTGAAAATAGTCTGAAGTGCTGACCATCTGATAAACTTAAAACTCAAAGAAACATTTTTAAGTAGGAGAAAAGTTTTCATTGGAAGAGATGGTGACAGTATGTATGAGGCCTAAGAAAAAAATACATAGGCAATATGCTAGAAGATGCACCTCCCTAACCATCTCTAACTTTGCTTTTTTATGTATTTGTCATCATTTATTATTATAATCTCTTACCCTAGTAACTTTTCAATGAGTCTATAATCATTCATTAAATCCATCCTTCCACTATTAAACCTTGTTTTCAGTACACAGTTTAAGTCCCTTTTATGTGACAGATTTTGTAGTTTCCTTTAAGAAACTCACAATCCTGTAGGGTTATTAATATCCCCCACAGAACTAGAATCAGAACTGTTAAGGGCAGAACAAATGGGAAACATAGATAATATAGGAAGAAAGAAAAGGAAGTGTGATATTGGTTAATGTCAAAAACATGAAACCACATTTGTTATTTCTGCTCAATAAAATAGAATGACAGGAGGACAAACATAACATATACACTAAGGCCATCAGGGGTACTCAGAAGACACCAGGCTTTAGTTTTCTGTTTACATTAGTGACATGAGCCATATCCATTGCTGACAGAATACTTCCTTGGCCCCATTAGTGGACACTCAGCACACAGTGATGAATGAAATAGATTTGTTCTTGCTTTTTTGTGTGTGCTTTCCATTCTTCCAATTGGTATTTGATTAAAAAAAAAAAAAAACCTCCTGAGTTGCTGCCAGCACTTGATTTTCTTACTAATAAAGTATGAGAAAGAAATAGAACTTCTTGTAGAGAATTTAACAATGAATGCAAAGCTCGTTATTATCTTGACATAGCTAAGTTGCACTCACGACTCACGTTCTCTCTCTCTCTCATTTCTCTTAGGCTCCCACTCTTGCTTCCTCTCTCTCCAATGGAAGGCAACAGCTTGACTCGAGGAAAATAGAACCAAGAAAATAGAACCATCTTTTATTAGTATAATCTCTTACTCTAGTAGCAACTTTTCAATGAGTCTGTAATCATTCATTAAATCCATTCTTTGACCATGAAACCTGTGTTCAATACACAGTTTAATTCCCTTTTATGTGACAGATTTTGTCACAGGAGGACAGGACAGTACAGTACTGAGTAGAGGACAGGACAGTACCTAGTATACTAGGTACTAGGGTTTCCCATCTGTTACACAGAGGATCGTCTGTTCCTAAACTATTTGAACAATGAGATCCTAAAGCCTAAAGCTGGAAGGTTTGTCTTGGTGCTTTATATACCAGATGTGTGGGTGGGGGTGCCACTTAATTTGTTGAGAATCTGAAGTCAGCAGTCAGTAAATGGAGTATATTGCAAGTCAGAGACGATACTCAATAGACTACCCTCTCTTCACTCTTTGATATCTAAATAAATATTAGGGGTTTTTAGGTCCTTCTCAGTATGATTTAAAATTCTTCTAGGCTTCCAATCTGCTCCAATTTAGCCAACTCTGGACACAGTCAGTGGGAAATGTGGCCATGTTGCTACCAAGCATTAAATATTAATAATCTATTCATTTTTGAGCATTGTGAAATGTAATACAAATTAAATTATTTTGCTGAGAACATTAAAGTAAGACTATTACAACACAATTTGTAAGATTTTCATATCTATTTCCAGGCTCTTTAGCTAATACAGTATAAGACTCCATGTTGGAAATCATATTTGCAATTTGGAGGATGGGCTCTTCCATTTAAATCTCCCTCCTTCCCCTCCTTTTTTATTACAGCCAAATGCAACATGCTGTTTTAAGATTCTGTAGATTATAAACATTTATGTGCAATCCTCTCTTAAAATTATTATGCTCCAGACTTTAAGAGGCTAGGCCTATTAAAAAGTTTAAAATTTCCTAAGTCTTAGTTCAAGAGGAAGAGCAAAAATGGTTTCCACTGTTCAACCTTTTGTATGTACAAGGTTCTGTTTTTACAGAAGAACCTTTTTCCAAATTTATTTCCAGCTACTTTTGTTTTCCTTAAGGGACCTTTGAAACACTATATTGCTACTTTTCATGTTTTTTATTTGCCCTCTGGAACAATAAAAGCTCAAAGGTTCATAAATATGCATTCTGTAAATGTATTATGCTGACAAAGTGTTGCTCCGATAGCTGTTTTTGCCTTTAGGGAATGAATAAGTTTACAGCATGCTTAAACAACATTGTAAGATGGAAAGAGAGAAAAGAAAAAAGGGAGCAGGGGAAAAAGAAAAGAGGAGGAAGAGTCAAAAATTAGAGATAAAAAGGAGAAGAAAAGAGTAGAGATGATTTAAGAATTCTACCTACAAATGAAGGAAGAAGGAATGTGCTGTCAAAGAAAAAGGCAAATGGAAATTAGAAACGCAAATGTGGCCATGTTTTACACATGTTGATAATGTCATAAAAGAGAATGAAATCTGTTTTTTCTACCAAATATCCAAAGTCTGTTTTCTCTCTCAAAGTAGTTTTACCTGAGCAATGTAGGATATTTATATTCTAATTTATGTCCTGCTTTTATTAAAGTTTGAACATAGAGTTTTGTTCTTATTCTAATTCTCCTTAGACTTGATCTAGTTTGGCTCCATTCAACTCAAATTAGATGGGCTGTATGTTTGATTAAGGTCAAAGTTCTGTCAATCAAAAGAATGGGGTAGAGATATAAAAAAGAGCAATAAAACATTCAGTGTATTCAGGGAGCTGGGTAGGGGGCTAAAAAGGTTCGATGTTTCAAAGAAGAAGAAACAAGGTAGACAAGTCCAGGAAGGTGAAGAAAGGCCTATTGAAGGAGGGCAAATATGCACCATTGAAATAGGCCAAAAGCATTCAATATTTCAAAAACAATGTGTACAATGAGATGCTTCAGCTGTAATCCTAGCATTCTGAGAGGCTGAGGGAGGAGGTGTGAAATTGAGAGCCCAACCTGGGCAATTTAACAAGACTTTCTCAAAAAAAAAAATTAAGGGCTATTATCAACAATATATAAAGAACTCAAACAGATCAGCCTCCCCAAGTTTAAAGACCCAATTCAAAAATGGGCAACTGAAATGAACAGACACTTCTCAGAGGCAGAAATCAAAGCAGCCAAGAAACATATGAAGAAATGCTCAACATCTCTGGTCATTCGAGAGATGCAAATGAAAACAACATTGAGATTCCA
>PVIC010034853.1:0-19357 GCA_004025085.1 Thryonomys swinderianus | reverse complement strand
GACAGGGTCTCGCTTTGTAGCTCAGGCTGGCTCTGAGTTCACTATGTAGCCCAGGCAAGCCTGGAACTTAGCAATCCTCCTGTCTCTGCCTCCTGAGTACTGGGATGACAGGTGTGAACCACCACACCTGGCACTGTGGTATGTGGCATTGATTGCTGGTGGGCGTGAGTCTCCACACCCAGCATTGTATGTGGTTACCGGGATCGAACTCAGGACCTTGCGCTTGCGAGGCAGGCTCTGGAACCACTGAGCCAACCCTCTGGCCCTTTTTTCTTCTTTTTTGATGACTAAAAGCAAAGAAAACCTTTGAATGTGAACATCCTATATAACCTTACGGGGGGGGGGGAGAAAGAAAAAAAAAGAATCAAATGTCTGTTTTCCAGGATGTGAGTTAGAGTTGCTAAATTAGGTTAATTAATAAGAGAACGATGAAAGGGAAAAGTGACAAAAAACTTGTTTTAGGGAGATGGGTTTTCTTTTTAAATCTGAGGTGTTTTTTTTTCGTTTGTTTTGTTTTTTTTTGAGACAGGGTCTCACTTTGTAGCTCAGGCTGGACCTGAGCTCACGATGTACCCAGGCAAGCCTCAAACTCAGCAATCCTCCTGCCTCTGCCTCCCGAGTGCTGGGATGACAGGCGTGAGCCACCACGCCCAGCACTGTGGTATGTGGTATTGATGGCTGGTGGGCGTGAGTGACTACACCAGGCATTCTATGTGGTTACTGGGATCGTGCTCAGGACATTGTGCTTGTGAGGCAGGTGCTGGAACCCCTGAGCTAAATCTCCGGCCCTTAAATCTGAGATTTTTCAAACAAATAAAATGAAATAAAGAAGAAAAAGAAGGGGAGAAGTCACATAACTCAACAGGGTGGATATTATTAGGTGGTGATTAACAAACAGTTTCAATAAAATGAGCACTGATAAAGTTAAGTTTGAGTGGGCCAGAGGGATCCACTGCTAGTTTCTCAAAATTAAAAAACTACAAACAATTTTGCCATTTTAACCGCAGTTTGGAGAAATTATCAAAATCAGACGGAAAAACATTGCAATGACAAATAGTATCTGAAATTGAGGCGAATAGGTTGATTAATCAAAATAAAGATTCACAAAGGAGCTGGAATCCCTTGCCTCAATCCACTGTGGAAGACCCCAAATTGTTTTCTATTAAAATGGCTAAAAAAAAAAAAAAATCAACAGATGAAGAGAAGTGTCTGGAACTAGAATACAAAAATGTAAGGTTAAAAGATTATAAAAATTAGAAGGCTAAAATAGGCTTTATACATAGAAGTCTATTCTTTATCTGAATTTTGTATAATGGGTAAAATGTCTGGCTGGGAAATATTTCTCTTACCTCCCTGAACCTACACGGTATAGAGCAGAAACTACACTGCTGGTGTGGCTAATTTCTGGTCGACAACCCTTTATGGAAAACTGCTGTCACTTATGGAATAAGCTTCAAGAACTTTCCCTCTTCTGCAAGGATACTGGATTCAAGAATTTAAGTGGTTTATAGGCCTGTGCTACCTGTGTAATAGTAGGAAGATATAAAGCAGGAAGCTTCTTTTCCTTAGGACTGCTGCTGTGTGAAGAGCTACTGGATTCTATTATTACTTGAACAATGCACTGTTAAACAGCTCTCAATTGAATGATAAAGAGCTGCTCAGTTTGTAGTTGGCAGCTCTAAGGCAAATGGACAACATCCTCCTTGGAAGGATGCCACTCTGTGTGAAAAAGGTAAAAGCAAATCAGACTGGTGGGCTGAATTTCACAGTTTTCCTGGAGGTGATGTACGGATTGAACAGGGGATGACAAAGATGCACAGGAGCAGGGAGGATGCTCTTATTACTATGAAATGTAAGCGTACGGAATAGTATGCTGGTGAAGTTATTACATTCTTCCCTCTTTCTTCCTCACATTGCCTTAACATTCTCTCCTGCCTGTAAAAGTGATTCCAGGACCAGGACAGCAAGTACTAATTTATCTGGAAATATTTCAAATTATTCTGGTGCTTTTTCCTTTGAATAAATTGGGAATATGTTAATTCTCATTAAAATTCCGCAGTATGTTTCTATTACTGAGTTTAATTTCACTGTGTTTGCAAAACATATTTTATATGATTTTAATCCCTTTCTCCAAGCTGGCTTTATGGCCTGGAATGTGGTTAGTTCAAAGACTGCACTACATATATTTGAGAAGTGTCTGTTGTGCTATCAGTGGGTAGATTTTCCTAGAGAGGACCCTTAGGCTTACACTTATACATTTTTCATTTCATCCGTTTTCTTACTTCTCTGTCTAGTTTTACTATCCATCATTAAAATGGGATATTGAAGTCTTGTATATCCATTCTGTCTTAGATTATCCCTTCTTTTGTTGCATGTATATCTTTTAGGTGAATTAATGTTTATAATTGTTGTATCTACATAAGGGAGTAGCTTTTGTTACTGTAAAATATGTCTTTATCTATTTTTTAAAGTGTATTTTATTTGATAGCAATACAGCCATATCAGCTGCCATGATTATTATATGACTGAGAAAACATTTTGATATCTTTTCTTTCAATCTTTTTACACTTTTTTAATACAGAGAGTTATTTGAATAGATTAAGTACATTAGAACTTTTCTATTATGAGAACCTATTCCTTTAACTGGGTTGTATAACCCATTTATAGTTTCTGTTTTTATTCATATGATTGGTCTTATTTCTATTTTACTTTTTTTTTTTTTTGAGACAGGGTCTCACTTTATAGTTCAAGCTGGCCCTGAGCTCACTATTTAGCCCAGGCAAACCTGGAACTCAGCAACCCTCCTGCCTCTGCCTCCCGAGTGCTGGGATGACAGGCGTGAGCCACCACGCCCGGCACTGTGGTATGTGGTACTGATTGTTGGTGGGCGTGAGTCACCATGCCTAGCATTGTATATGGTTACTGGGATCGAACTCTGGCCCTTGAGCTTGCAAGGCAGGTGCCATAACCACTGAGCTAAATCTCCAGCCCCTCTATTTTACTTTTTGTATTCGGTGTCTTTCTGTTTCCTTATTTCCCTTTATTCTCTTTCTTTTGTATTAAGTGAATAGTTTTTCGTGTAATATTTTAATTATCTAAATCACTTTATATTTTAATCATTTGCTTTTAAGAATTTAATTTCATTTAATCAATGGATAGATATTATGTATATGGATGGGCACAGTAGAATATTTTTGTACATGTACATACTGATAATGATTAATTCAGAATACTCATTTTAAACATCATTTCAGACATTAGTAATTTGTGATGAGGACATTAGAAATCTCTTTTGGCTACTATAATTGTAATACAATTTGTTTCAGTTATAGTCATACTTCCTCTTATCTGTGTCTTTTTCTTCTCAGATATTCAAAGGCTTATTGTGATCATTTTAATTTTTCAGAATCAACTTTAAATGAATATTAACACAATTCCTGTGAAATATTGAAATGTTACTCTTATGTGGCTGTATTCCACCCTTCACTTTTCATGATCTTATTATCATATTATACTGTATGAATTATCACAACAGATATTATTATACATATTGATTGACATATCTATATATTTTAAGTATAGAGCAAATATACACTCATAGACTCTTTAGACTAAATGTTTATTTCCCTTTTCTGTTGACTTTCATTTGTTTCCATGGACTCACCTTACCATTTAGCATTATTTCCTTATCCTGTTATAATTCTGAACTCACCTGCATCTTTAATACTATGTCAAATCACATTCTATATGGCATTTGCATATATTATAAAGTCAAGGTAAAGATAAATATTACTTTTATAAAAATATTAATGAAAATAAATATACAATCATAGTTTTAAAATACTTTCTACATAAAATGTACATGACATTCTTTTTATCTGAATTTGAGGAATTGTGTAGCATCATTGGCATTCAATGTTCATAACTCATTTTAATGTTGTTTCTAATACTAATTTTCTCTGTTTTTGGTTGTTTCACAGTTAATGTCTTTTATCCGTTTTTTTTTTTTTTTTTTTTTTTTTTTTTTTTTTTTTTTTTTTTTTTTTTTTTTTTTTTTTTTTTTTTTTTTTTTTTTTTTTTTTTTTTTTTTTTTTTTGAGACAGGGTCTCGCTTTGTAGCTCAGGCTGGCCCTAAGCTCACTATGT
This sequence comes from Thryonomys swinderianus, assembly GCA_004025085.1. NCBI lineage: Eukaryota > Metazoa > Chordata > Mammalia > Rodentia > Thryonomyidae > Thryonomys > Thryonomys swinderianus. The sequence continues at coordinate 15,212 of PVIC010034853.1, read as the reverse complement.
AGCGCAGGCAAGCCTCGAACTCACAATAGTCCTCCTGCCTCTGCCTCCCGAGTGCTGGGATGACAGGCGTGAGCCACCACACGTGCACTGTGGTATGTGATACTGATTGTTGGTGGGCGTGATTCATCACTCCCGGTATTGTTGTATGTGGTTACCGGGGATTGAACCAAGGACTTTGCACTTGCTAGGCAGGCCCTGGAGCCACTGAGCTAAATCTATGGCCCTGGATGTCATTTTTTGAAAGATATATACATATATATATAATTGAATTTTTATTGGTATATTTTACATATACAGCATGATCACACTCAACATTGAGGATTTGGACCAGTATATAACTGGACTTAATACTCATTTTTCCCCATGTCCCTACCGAATCTTCCTTAGTGAATATATTGTTTAGAATGTTGAATATGCCACCCAATTTCCTTTTGACCTTCATGTTAGCATCAATGCATTGGGATCCTACAAAAATACCATATACTGATTAATGAATAACAGAAATTTCTTTCTTTTTCCTAGTTCTGAATCTTCAGAAGTCTGATATCACGGTACAAGAACATTCCATATTTAGTGGAAGCCTGCTGCTTTATACAGTGTTGTATCATTTATTCATCATGTTTTAGAAAGAGCAAGTTATCTTTCTGAGCTCTCTTTTTTTAATTGCATTCTTTATTGGTACATTTTGCATACGTCTCACACTGACAGATAACAATGGGGTCTGAGCTCTCTTTTATAACAGCACTATTCCCACTCATGTGGGCTCTATCTTCATGACTAATCTAACAAAAATCTCTCTTCCCGTCAGTGTCGATTAGGATTTATTTTCTTTTTTACCTTTGATTTTTATTGGTATGTATTTGCATTATGTAATAATTCTGTTTATCATAGGAAGTTGGCACATGTACACAACACATCACAATTCTTTCTAAATTTCTTTCCCTCCCCAGCTAACCCTCTGTCTATCACCTGCTCCTCTTTCTACTTGCTATTTCCTATCACCTACCTTTAATTTTGCTCTTTAATGGATTCATGCTTTGGGTTTTTCATGTGCAAGAAATCATACAATATTCAAGCTTTTGTAACCTGTTTCACTTAATATTATGATTTCAATCTACCATACATTTTTTTCAGATGAGTTAAGATTTCAGTAGGGAATTTGGCCCAGATATTATTCATGATAATTGCAATGGATAATATTTGGTGTCAACTTGACCTGATTGTGAAATATCTAGAAACCTTGGAGAACATTATTTTAGATGTGTTTATGAGATTGTGTCCAGAGACATTTACCATGTGAATCTAAGTTATCAAAATGGTAAACTTCTGCCTTCAGTGTGGATGGGTGCCATCTGATGATAGGCAGGTAATTTTTATCTTTGTTCCTCTATAGGCAAGGGTTTTCTTTCTTATTTTTCAACATCTCTTTCATTCTTTTTTATGTTCTATAACTTGAAAATGAAGTCAGGGGATGAGGAGCAAATGATGAAGTAAAAACAATTAAGATGTTATATGTACATGTGCCAATTCTTCCAGAAAAATATAATTAGTATGTAGAAAACCATATATTATAAAGAAGAAACACAACAAATACAAGAATCTATGAAAACATTAAAAAGCAAAACATAGAAAATGAAGTGCCTAAATGTCACCTCTTTTGTGAGTTATTCATACTCTTTGGTACTCTTTGACCTTCTTGGATCTGTAGTTTGGCTTCTGCCATTAATTTGGGGCAATTTTCAGTCATTGTTCCTTTAAACATTTCTTCTTTTCATTTCTCTTTTTCTTTTACTTTGTGTATTCTGTTTGTATGCATATTACAGCTCTTGCATTTACCTGACAGTCCTTAAACATTCTGTTCTATTTTCAGTCATTCTGCTGTTTTCAATTTGTGATATTTCTATCGAGATAATTTTAAGCTCAGAGATTCTGTTTTCATTTGTATGCAGTCTAGTAATCAGGCCATCCAAGGCATTCTTCATTTCTGTTATATGCTTTTTATCTTTGCCATTGCTTTTAGGTTCTGTCACTGAGTTTCCACCTTTCTGATTACATTGTCCATCTGTTCTCTCCACTGCTGTAGAGCTCTTAGCTCACTAATCATAGATATCGTACATTCCTGGTCAAATGATTCTTATCTTAGTCATATCCGAACGTGATGTATCCTCTGTCTCTTTAAACTGTGTTTTATTGCTTTGTATTAAGCTTTAAAACTTCTTGATAGCTGTGTACAATGGGTTGGCTGACTGGAACTGCTGAAAATGGATACATAGTAAGGTGATGGTAAGGTATAAGAGGAGGGAGGTAGGATATTGTCTTATGACTAAGTCTTAGTTTTTAGTAAGCCTTTGTTTCTGTACTGTGAACTTCATACTTACTCCTTACCCCCTTTTCTCCTCAGAGGAGACAGAATGCCTGATGTGGATTAGAGCTGTAGATTTTCCTTGCTCACATGTCAATTATGCTTTGGAAAAACTCTAGCAGTACAGGTTGTATTCAAATAATTTTTACTGAGGCAGACCTTGGTGCAAAAAACAAAATATTATGGAATATTTCAAAGTGGCTTCTTTCCCCACTGCTGGCCAGAAACATGACAGGATTTTTCTTCAGTGTTCACTCTGAGAGACATAATGGTGCGTGATAAACCTAATAAAGGTAGGGAGCACATCATGACTGGGTCCTTTTGAGTTTTTAGACTTAGAGTTATTGACTGCGAGCATCTAGCAGTTTGTCAAATAAAGTTTAGGATTTCCTATCCTAGCATTTGGTACTAAGGAGTTTTTTTTTTAATCTTTATTTGTACATTGTATATATACACCATGATCACACTCAATATTGGGAATTTGTAGCAGTGTATAACACTATTTAATTTGCCCTTTTCCCCATCCCCATACCCACCCCACAACCTCATTCTGATCTGGTATATTCTCTGTCTTTGTCCATCTTTCCCCAATTTGTGTGTATAGTGGCGATGGTTTGCCTTTGGCCATTACTGTCCTTATAAATTTAAGAATAGCCATTGCTTTGCATATTTTCTAGCCTTTTACTTGCTGCTTACAAAATGGCAACTTATTCCTCTTCTTCCTCCTCCTCATTCTCTTTTCTTGGCCTTCTTCTTTGAGTTGTTATTATTATTTTACTTTTTAAAGTACATGTTTGTAGTACATAATGATTCTATTCACTGTAGAGGATTGGTACATTTACCTATATTTCAGTAGCCTTCTTTTCCTCCTCCCTCCATCTTTCTTTTTATTTTTCCAATCTTAGGTACATTTATTTATTTTAAAAGACCTTACATAGTTAATTAGCATATATACAGTTTGAAAATAGACTAATCAACCAAACAACATATAAAATATGTAAGAAATGGCGTTAAGTCAGGTTATGCCTTTAGACACACTGTCCACACTAGTTTTCAGTGCTTTCTTTTTTTATTTTTTCCCTTTTATCTGTCTTTTTTATTTTTAATTTTTATCTTTATTGGTACATTGTATATGCATATCATGATCACACTCAGCACTGGGGGTTTATATCGGTATATGACATAATTTAATTCTCATTTTTCCCTGTTCCCCTACCCACCCCAAAACCCACCCCCTAAACATGTAAGCTTTGTTTCCCTTTTATTATTATTCCCTTTTATTATTATTATTACAAGCATCAAAATGGAGTATTACGCTGCTTTAAAGAATGATAGGTTTGAATAATTTATACACAGATGGACGTACTTGCAGGACATACTCATAAGTGAAATAAATAGGTCACAGATGTGTAAATATCATATATGTTCTCTGGTATGAGAAACTGAAGATACAAATTAGTTGTAGAATATATGATGGATATTGTGAAATAGAAGATATTCAAAGGGAAATGTGGTGGAAGAGTGAGCACTGAGTGGTAAATAAAAAATGTGATGGTATCTGTAGTTTGTTTTGAGATCTCTCTTAGAACAGAGTAGTACTCCATTGTGTATAAATATAATATTTTTGATGCATTCATCTGTTGAGGGGCGTACAGGCTGAATGGAACTTCTACAAACATGGATATGCCTACATCACGAGTGTATGATGTCTTCAACTCTTTTAAGAAGATACCTAAAATTGTAATAATTAGGTAAAATAGAATTTATACTTTTAGTGTTTTGAGGAATTTCTATACTAATTTGCAACACAGTTATACCAGTTTACACTCCCACCAACAATGGAGAAAAAAAACCTTTTCTTTCCACAGCTCCACCAAAATTTGTTATTGGTTGATTTCTTGATAGTAACCACTATTTTCAGAGTAGGATGACATTTTAATGTTGTTTTAATTTGCACTTCTCTGAGGCCAGTGATGTTGATTTTTTTTCATGTATTTATTAGCTATTTGAGTTTCTTCTTCTGACAAGTGTCTACTCATTTCAGCTTCCCATGTTTACTGGGTCTTTACACCTGAGGGGGTCTACTTTTATTAGCTCTTTATATATTCTAGATACTTGTCTAAGAAGTGGCTGGAAAACTATTTTTTCCCATTCTGTAGGTTATCTCTACATTCTCTAGTGGTTTCTTTTGCTATACATAAGCTTTTAAATTTATTATAATTCCATTTGATGATCTCTGGTACTAATTCATGTAGAACCAGAGTTTCATTCATAAATTGTCTGCTTACACCTATGTCTTCCAGAGTCTATTTTATATTCAGAATATTAAGTGTTTCTATTTTAATGTTTAGTTCTTTGTTCCATTATGATGTTAGATTGGTGCATGGTGAAAGATATGGATCTAGTTTCAATTTTCAACATGTAGATAACCAGCTTTCCAAGAACATTTTATTTAAGTGGCTATCTTTCCTCCAGGGAAGGAATTGAGCCTCTTTTTCAAAAATAACATAGCTAAGTGTGCCTGGAGTTGTTTCTGTATCTTTCTTTTTCTGTTCTAACTTCTAAGCTTCTTCCAGTGAACCAGAACTCAGAAGTCTCCAGTGAGTTTTTAAAATATTTTGTTATTGTGCTTTTTAAACTCCAAGAATTTGTGTGGTCCTTTCAAATAATTTCTATAGTTTCATTTATATTCTTTACTTGATAAGGCATTATCATACTTCTCTTTAATTCTTTAATCATGGTTTCTCTTAGATATTTCAAAATATTTCCAATAACTACTTTGAGGTACTTGTCTATGGTATCTTAACTTCTGTACTGCATGAAAGGCAGATTTTGCCTACTTTTCAACTCTCTTTTACATTTTATGCTGTTTTAAGAGGTTTGTACTGAATGTTGTTAAAAACTGAACATTTACCATTTTATATTGCAGTAGATTTGGATACTAACTGGTCATTTCTGGGGACTGTTGTTGGTTGCACTTTTGCTAGTGTATCTGTTAGTGATGTGAACAGAAAAAAATCAGTGAACTCTATTTCCTTCACAGTATACACACTATGGTATTGCTCTTTAGAGGATACAACCTTACGCATTTACAGGAGTCTTCTTGACAACCATGGATAGCTATGGTTTTAGACAGGCGCTATTTCACTCACCCAGACATCTCTGTTAAATTCATGGCTACCCTATGTATACTTGTGTGACACCCAGCTGCCAGTTTCTACTAATTGGTAGCTGATTGCTGTAATGTTTTCAACAATTCCTTGAGGGCATTCACAGTCTTGTTCATTAAAAGTTGACTCCTTGACAAGAAAAAGGTGTTCCAGTTTTTAAGGCCCAATCTACTGTCCCTGGGCGGAACATCTATGTCCTGGAACAGTGTCTGAAGTACTTGGAAATGAAAAACGAAGTTATTGCCTGTCTGGTCATTACCCATATTCATCTTCTACATATTATAACTGGGTAGGATGAGACATACTGATATTTCTCAGCTGAGGAATCACCCCAGAAATAGTTTTTATATCACCGTGACTGGGAAAAATGGTGGACTCCAATCTACTGCCAAGCACACCACAGCTGTGTACAATGTTGTGTGCTATGTGCAAAGGAGAACTTCACTCTTTACAAGTTGCCTAATCCAAGTAGCAAGAGGTAATCGAAAGTAACTGTTTCACAGATACCACACACTAGATTTAGAAAGATTCCCTTTATAGCATAAAATTGTAAAACAATGGACTATTTTACTTCAATAGCTGCTAAAATAACTGAAAATAGCTTATGCAGCCCAATAAATCCAGAGCAGATGCGAATTGCCACTTAGATAAGTCTAGTTTTTTTTTTTTCTTCCCCCAGTATAGCTTTGAGATTGTGGATGCAGTACTTAGTTTGAATGGCATAGCTGTCCAGTCTTTTATTGAGTCTTGGCTCTTGAATGAATGCTTCTCAATTGATTGTAAGCCCTTTGATCAAGCTTCAGAGACTGAAATTTTGTCTTTGTTACCTTTGATCAGATTAACTGGTGTCTCTCTGAAGTACCAGGTTCCCTAAGCAACTCACATTAGTTATGTTCCTGAAATTTGTAGAGATTTTTGAAAATAAAAATAGATGAGGAACATAAAAATAAATTTGGAATAGATTTTGAACACACATACTACACAACATGCACAGGGTTGCCAGGTCAAATTACTGAGAAGTTCTGGATTAAAAGAGCTAGATTTTTTAAAAAAAATATGGGTGTCAGACTTCATATGCTAATATGAATTTCTGAATCGCTGTAGAATGATACCAAATACATCTTGTCTCAAATTTATACAATCAAGGAACTACTTTGAATTGTTTCTGCTTTTGTTTATTCATTTTCTGTACACTTTTTTTTCCTTTGGAAATGTCTCAGAACTTTGTTCTATTGAGGATGACTTTTGAGAAACAATGATTTAAGAAATTACCCTTTAAATAAAGGAATTCATCTGATCCATTTGTGTATCTAGTTCACAGTTTAATTTGGAAGTGTATCACGAAGTATAGATCACATGAACTGTCTAACTCTATGTTGACAGAATATATATGAACAATTACAGAATAGTGAGGTATTGCTAAGTATAAGCTCTTTAAAGGAATAATAGGGAAACTTCTAAGTGCTTTCCATATGTCAAATATTAATGACACAGCTGGGGGTGGTGGCTCACGCCTGTAATCCCAGCACTAGGGAGGCAGAGGAAGGAGGATTGCTGAGTTTGAGGCTTGCCTGGGCTACATAGTGAGCTCAGGGCCAGCCTGAACTACAAAGGGAGACCCTGTCTCAAAAAAATATTAATGACACATAATGAGAACTGAACATGAAATCTTTTCTGATAAAGGGAACCACTAGAAATTGTGTCAAGATATAAACAAGGTTATTCTGAGGACTAACAAAGTGTCAACAGAAATTTTTATGTTCAGATAGAGACCACAGTAGTACTATATTCTGCAATAATACACCTAGTGAAATATCTAATATATTTCTGAAACATCAGAAATATCTCCTAAATCTAAAGAACCTCAATATTTCTGAAACATCAAAACTATCTTCAGAGTCTCAAGAAACCTCAAGAAATTTGCAATAAGTTACTATTCATTCACAATATTTGCGAGAAAAAATTCTCAGATGAAAGAGCATAGATTTTAACAATCCAACAACAACCATATTACTTTGAATTTACTAGTAGCTAAAACTACTAGCGGATTTTTTATCTTGAATTTTAATTTCTCATCTATAAGTTTAGGATGATAATACTTATTATTATTGTTTAGAAATTTAAAAATACCTTAGATACTTTCAAATGTTTTCAGATTGCAGACCTATTATATACCAGACCCAGCATTTAATCTTCTTCAGTGTAGTGATACATTTTATCCAAATTTTATTCTAAGCAATGCAAATGAATTTGTGTCAACTACCACGTCTGGGACTTAGAATTAATAAATGTTCATTAACTGAGAAAAAGCTAAAATGGAAGGAAACGCTTGTCTAATGGTTAAATATACCAAGAATCTTACATAAATTATCTTCTACTAACCAGCACAACAGTTCTTTAACACACTGTCCCTTTTAGAAATCAAACTTTTAACAATTCACAGATTTGCTTTTCCTGAACTAGTAAGAGGTAGATCCACAATGTTAAATGCCTATGGTTCCAAGTCCTAAATGTCTACCAATATGCCAGGCTGACTTGAAGCTGCTTAACACATTTCAGCAGTTTTCTTACAGCTAAATTGCTCATTTCTGGGTAGGATATTGTGCATGTTTTGTTATGATTAAAATGCAGAATTCCAGTAGAATGTTGCCAGTTTGAATAAAATGATGGGGTATATTTGATAAACATTTAGCACATGCCTAAATCAGATAATATTTTGGAAATTAAACTTTCAAAAACTACGTTTGTAGCTGGACGTGGTGGTTCACGCTTATAATCCCAGCCCTTGGGAAGCAGAGGCAGGAGGCTACATAGTGAGCTCAGGGTCAGCCTGAACTACAAAGCAAGACTCTGTCTCAATTAAAACAAAGAAACAAAAGGACTAGGCTTTTAAACATCCTGACATCTTGTCAGCCTTCCCAAGAGATAAGTTAATGCTATTTTAATGTAGATTTAGGGTATATGAAAAATATAAGAAACACCATGTATTTTTAGTGATGTATTTATTCAAGTGAACTATATTTTACAATTTTTAACAGGAACCAAGAAAAGTATGTGTCGGTAAGAAGAGTACCACTAAAATAGTTTATATACAGAAAAATAAGCTATGAAGGTTGTGGGATGTCCTTCAGTATAGCTGAGAAGAATGGAAAATATCTAAAATAAACGTTTCACAAGTTCAACCATGAGTAGGAAGCCACAAATCATGTTGCATTCTTTTTAATGAACTGAGCAAGAAACTTAAGCTTAAAAAGTCGAAGGTTAATATCTTCTCTCTGACAAAAAGAGATGAAGATCACTATTTTTCACAACTGCCTAATAAAAGAAGTTTTCAGGGTTCAGGTGCTAAAAGTTTCAGAAGCAATAAATGGTACTAAGAATAATCAAGCACAACATGAATGGAAAAGTTAGTTAGGTGAAGTGGAAGCAAATAGTGCCAAAGCATGAATTCATGAATGCTGAACGAGTTCATTGATTTATTGCATTACAACTCCCATTATAGTTCATACTTATCTGCAAGAAAAAGTTACATTGAACAGTTTTGTATTCTAATTTCAATCCTCAGTTCTTACAGTCTGGAAACAAATATAAGCCTTCATAGTTTACTTGGTTTCAAATATCTGAAGATGAGCAAAGGTTCTGGTGTCTGATTGGCAAGCACAAGTTCCCGAGTTCGATTCCCAGTACCATATATCACAAAGCCAGGTGTGGTAGCTCATGGTTGTAATCCCAGCACTAGGGAGGCAGACACAGGAGAATTCTGTGAGCTTGGGGCTAGTGTGGGCTACATAGTGAGCTCAGGCTGACCCTGAGAAGATGTGTTTTTTCTATAAAATAGAGTATTACTCTGTCATAAGAATAACAAGTTTCATTCATTTATGTGCAAATGGGTACACCTTAAAGAAACACTAATAAGTGAAATAAATAGATCACAGATATGTAAATATTTTATCTTTTCTCTTGTATGAGAACCTGTAGATGTAAATGAGTTCTAGAATGTATCATAGATTTTGTAAAATAGAAAATATTCAAAGAGAATGTGGTAGGGGAATGTAATGAGGGCAAAAATAAATACGATTTGGAAAGAAAAGGAAATAGCATGTATATAAGGGGTGGGAGGTTGTGGGGTGGGTAGGGATATTAGGTAAATTGAGAATGGACTTGTGCCATATACTGATACAAATTTCCCAATGTTGAGTGTTATTGTGAGCTGTATATAAAATGTACCAATAAAGAATTCAATTTTTTTAAAAAAAGAAAACTTAAAAACAAACAAAACACCTCTAAAATAGATCCTTATAACATCTTTCAGCATTTATCTAATGAGAAATGTCACAAATTAATATATAAGAAGATGTATATATGAACACATCAGGGAGGAAATGAATCCTCGAAGATATATTTTATAAATTTAAGAGTTCCAAAAGTAGTTTCTATATTAATTTACTAAAATGGTGATCATTGTTCTTGCCAAAATAAACTTAAAATAAAAATACATGCAGTGACATACTTGCTTTTTGTACTCTTCTTATGTTGCTGCAATAATTGAATTTATGGAAAGCTTTTAAGAAAACCTACTTTATCTTATTGATCCAGTTAGTTTAGCATTTTAAATATTCACAAGATCACAGTTTTGTATTTGAAATACATTTACTATGGTCTATGACTGCGTTTTACAAGTTGTTTTAAGGCAATTTTTTCTTCCTTAATTTATTCAGGACTTTATCAGGAGGAGCACACACAATGCTTTGAAAGTATTAATTAATGTACGTTGCACATGTAATCTAAGTAGCACTTTATTTTACCTGACCATTTTGATAGGTATATGTTTCAACAGAAACAAAACTATGATTCATAGGGGATTTCACACAGCACTCTCAAAGAATGATAGTTATTCTATTTCAAGATTCATGCAATAAATATAAATAAAAATGTATTGCTGGGCGTGGTGGCTCGCACCTGTAACCCCAGCACTCAGGAGGCAGAGGCAGGAGGATTGTTGAGTTCGAGGCTTGCCTGAGCTACATAGTGAGCTCAGGGCCAGCCTGAACTACAAAGGGATACCCTGTCTCAAAAAAAAAAATGTATCATCAGTACTAAACCAATGTTATATGCAATAAATTTGCTTAGAATAAAAATGCAAAGCAGCATATCTTTTGAAACATCTTGCTTCTAGGATTTTAGCTAATAAGTCTATAAATTTCATAATGGTCTATATATGTTTTACTCTTAAATTTAATCACTGAAGGAGCAAGTTTCAGATCTGGGTTTTGAAAGCACAGAGAAATAAGGTTTTTGCAATGTGTATTATCTGACTTCTTCCTCACTAATCTGAAGTAAATAATAGCCATGAATTTGACTTTTTGAATTCATTTAAATAATATGAATTAAGTCTCTTAGTTTGAAAAGAACAAAAAATCTCATGTATCCTTTTGAATGAAAGACATGGATTTTATTATTAGTTAATTTACTTGGCAGTTAAGTTCTTACATCAGAGAACTTCTCAGATGTGACAGCTTTTCTTCCTATCATATTGTGAAGGCATCACATTATGATTCCTCTCTTAAATGTGAAATAAAATAAGACAAATTTAAGATATTTTGTAGATTATTTTAACCTATTGCTAACATGGCTTGATCACTTTTCTGATTATAATAGAACATTGACTAGCATAATCCAGAGAAATATATACTGTATTTCTTTCCACATTGGTATTTGTAATCATTCTATATTTAATTTGTCAAGTTGTAAGAATATTCCTTGCTTTTTCTAGAAGTGAAGTCAGCAGATTTTAGGTAACAGATGTTAGAAATAATCACCACAATTATAAACCAATTATTTGCCCAAACATCAACTTAAATGCAAAATATTCAGAAATAATTATAGCTTTCTGTATTATTCATTGCACCATTAAAATTTTCTTTTGAAGCCCAAAATCTAAACTTTTATTTTCCAGTTCCTTTTGCCCTATATAGCATTGAATTAGACAGTGAAACACCTGCATTAAAATAAACAGAAATTTCTGTCAACTCATGTTTGCATATTCTCTGAGTCCTTCACTAAGATTTCTTCAAAGATCTAGAAAAGGAGTATAATAAACACTAATATATACAAGAATCATATTAATGTCTCCCCCAAATTTAGAATGCCTTCACATTCCATGCTTCCAAAATGCATATTCTAGTGTATTTGAACATGTATAATTTTTAATATAATGAATATACTAATTTCAGCATTTTAGTGCTTCTAAGGTCATAGTCTATAGCTTTGGCCACAACAGTCTTGTACAGAGGCTTGTATGGGAGAAAAGTGAGTCCTCATGTTTTTTATAATAAAGATGTCTCTGAGAGTTATATTCTGTTTCACTTACTAAGCATAGGTTCCCTGTCAAATACCGGATTTGATTGATCGACCAACTGGTGTTGATGCTGAAAATTAATCTTCAAATACATCAGCTTTCATCTGCAAAGACTGTCATGATCAATTAGCATCTGACAATAGAGAATGGAAGGTTATTGAGCCTACCTCTGCCAATAATTTGCCATCCCTTCACCAGATAACAATCTCAGTGTAAACGTTCCTTGTTGGAAAAGAGGAACCATTAGGGTGAAAAAAGGAGGAGTCAATGTGGGAGGGCAAACAGACATAAAAATATAATTTCAACATTTAAAATTTTATTCCCATGCAGCCCCAAACTTAAAAAATGTATCTCCCTATCTACTTCACTTGAATAGATTTACCACTGTTTCTATAAATTTAAAGTTCAAGCAGGGAACATAACTCAGCCTTAGTGTGTTTGAGTAGTACGCATGGTGCATGGGATTCAAGCTCCAGAACAAAGAAAGAAAAGTCCAATTAAGAAGAACAAAACTACATTTTTTCATCCTGGTTAAAACAGTTGGTGATTATGTGGCTGCACTTTCTCAACTTGTTATTTTTCAAGGGGGCCATTTATTTAGAAACTAATCAATGAATAATAATTCAAACATGCGGTTTTACATTGTAAACCTTGCCCTTCTTGCATATTTGAAATATCCACCAAGCTCCTGCGAATTCTGTCTAAAAAGATATTCTTCAAAAACCGCAGTTTGTTTATGGATAGGAAATTAGTCGGTCTTAAGGGGAGACTCACACTAAAGACAACTGAAGTTCATTGGCCACAGTTTAGTGAGCATGTGTCCTGTCACAAAGCTGCTTTCTTCTTCCCTGAGATAACAGAAGAGATAAAAGTAGGAGGAAGATGAAGGGATGCATTGCAGATTTCAGTATCTTTTGTAAGACAGTAGTAGCTGTCACATGAAGCAAGTTTTGCCAAACAAAAAAATAAATATATTTTAAGCACATTTTGGTTTCTGCAGACCTTTCATAATTTCCCACACGAACCTTTATTTTAGACAGATTTCTATGAAGTTCTAGTAATAGCCTGTTCTGTTCCACTTTCCACCAGCAGACCTAGGCAGTAGAATAATGCAAGAAGAATAAAACGGAGGTTGATTAAAAACATAAGTAAAATTGTCATCAATTGCATTTTGTAACAAATCACACACTGATTATAGTTACACTTGAAAAGCTGAATTATCTCATTAAATCCTTTGAAGAAATTTGATCACCACTCAGAATTTTTAATTGAATTCTTTATTGGCACATTTTATAACAGCTCACAATCACACTCAGCATTGGGGAATTTGTACCAGTATATTACACAAGTTAATTCTCATTTTTACCCATATCCCTACCCTCCCCACAACCCCAACCCGTGTACATGTGCTTTCTTTTTCTTTTCAAATCATATTTATTCTTTCCCAGCTTATTTCCTCTGCTCTACAATTGTTTTTCTAACCCAGCTCTCCACAGAACACTTAATGTTTGATGCAGCGTTTTGTGCACATTATTTTCTTTTTGAGTACCAGAGAATGAACCCACAGTGTCTGTTCTGAGCTCCATCTTCAGACATTTTTATTTTCACTTTTTTCAGACAGAATCTTCAAAGTTTCTGTTACCAGGCAGGAGTTGAACTTGTGATCCTTTTATCTCGGTGTACACCATCATACCCAGTTTGCAAACAACTTTGTGACCTGCCTCTCTTTCCTATTTACCTTGATTCTCCTAGTCAACCCAAGTGTCATACTTTGAACTATGTATCACTATTGTAATTAATTGCCTTACCTTGGAAAAGTTTTGGACTCCTAACCTGATTATAGGAAAGCATTGATTTCCTATTATATTGCTGAGTCACTGGGTTTCCTGACCCTGCCCTGTCTCCACATCTAGAAATTTTAGAGTCACTAAACTACAGGTAACTACTTGATATTTCCCGCCTTTGTAACCACACACCTTTGATACACACACTTGATTTTAAAAATGACTTATTTGCAGTATAAAAGTAGGGCTCATGTTACCTGTTTGATGACAATACTACTAATAGTGGTAGCACAAGAACTCACATTAGTAAGTCTTCAGGCTTGGACGACAAACCATTTACTGGCCCCATATGACCAGATGGTCTTTGACACCATGATTGAGAGAATATAATTATGTGATTCTAATTCCTGAGATGATGATACATGTGTTATCCCTGAGAAAAATGTAGTCAGTTGTGATAATACTACAAAAGTATTCCCTTTGAGTTCCTCTAAATTTACAACTAAATATAAAAAAACGTTTTTCATGCAATGGAATTTGAGTGGCACAGAATAACCATGAGTTAAATGGAAAGTGTAATTTCTATGCATTTGATGACAGTGTTAATCAAAGTCAAGGGGGAAAATTGGCATTCTTGCTCATACCACAGCCTCGTGTCATGGATGGGTTAGTTTGCTTGCTTATTGCATTAGCCAAAAAAATCCTCAGTTGCTGTCATTTCATTGGGAAACACTTTTAGGATAAGGAAATATGACTTTTCCCCTGAGATGAAAAAAAATTGGAAAAGCTATTCTAACATAGATAGCTCTCAGCTTTCCACTTGATTGACTATGCAGAGAAACACTTGAGCTCCATTAGACTTGATAGTAAGCTGAATCCATAATTTTTTTCAGGAAAAAACGTATTCACATTCCACGTGAACATACTATGAGCACAAATTAAAGCTGAACATACTATGAGCACAAATTAAAGCTGAATTGTGAGATATAAAGTCAAATTTAATATGCTTTAGCTTCTGTATACCTGAAAATCTGTTTATATGGCATCTTTTAAAAGAGATGTGTTTGGTTTCATATATTTACAGGACAAGAATGGGGACTACTTAAGTAAATTAAAATATTCCCTGATAATAATGATCCCTAGCATCATCTTTTCTTCTTTAAACTTTTAATTAAAGAATAATATACATGCAGATAAGTGCACCAACTTTAAATATATTGCTCAGTGAATTCTCTCAAAGTTAAGGCCATGTTTGATTACCTCTCTGTTCATGAAACATGATATGATTTGTAACCCCTGAGCCCTCTGCATACCGCATCCCAATTATGACCTCTTTACTCTTTTTTTTTTTTTTTTTAGACAGGGTCTCGCTTTGTAGTTCAGGCTGGCCTTGAGCTCACTATGTAGCCCAGGCAAGCCTCGAACTCAGCAATCCTCCTGCCTCTGCCTCCCAAGTGCTGGGATTACAGGCATGGGCCACCACTCCCAGCCCTCTTCACTCTTTTGCAAAGGTCATCTCTATTTTTTTTTTTTTTTTT
>PVIC010034852.1:0-19355 GCA_004025085.1 Thryonomys swinderianus | reverse complement strand
CAATGGTTGCACAAGTCTGCAATCCCACCAACAGTGGAGAAGGGTTCCTTTCTCCCCACAGCCACGCCAGCATTTATCGTTGGTTGATTTTGTGATCGCGGCCATTCTTTGTGGAGTGAGATGAAATCTCAATGTTGTTTTCATTTGCATCTCTCAAATGACCAGTGATGTTGGACATTTCTTCATATGAAAAACCCACATCTTTATCCAGTCTCCCATTCATAGGCATTTGGGCTTTTCTCAAGATTTGGCTATCACAAACTAAGTTGCTATAAGCATGGGTGCACATATATCACTGTGGTTAATTCTTTTAATTCTTTCATGTATATATCTAGTAGGGGAATAGCAAGGTCAAATGGAACCTCTAGTCCTAGTTTTTTTTTTTTTTTTCCCCAGGAATCTCCCTCCACACTGATCTCCATTGTGGCTGAACCAGTTTACATTCCCACCAACAGAGGAGAAGGGTTCCTTTCTCCCTACAGCCCCACCAGCATTTTTTATTTGTTTATTTCTTGCTAGCAGCCACTCTTTGTGGAGTGAGATGGAATCTCAGTGTTGTTTTCATTTGCATCTCTCCAATGGCCAGAGATATTGAATATTTCTTCGTGTATTTCTTAACTGCTTTTACTTCATCTGAAAAATTTCTGTGGATTTCACATGCTCATTTTTGAACCGGGTCTTTAAATTAGGGAGTCTGCTTTGTTTATTTGTTTGTTTTGAGACAGGGTCTCGCTTTGTAGTTCAGGCTGGCCCTGAGTTCACCATGTAGCCCAGGCAAGCCTCAAGCTCAGCAATCCTCCTGCCTCAGCCTCCTGAGTACTGGGGTGGTCTGGTTTTTAAAGTTCTTTATATACTCTAGATAGTAGTCGTTTGTCTGAGAAACAGTAAATCTTTTTTTCCCATATTGGAGGTTGTCTTTTCAATCTATTGGTGGTTTCTCTTGCCATGCAGAAACTTTTTAATAAGATGAGATCCCAGTTGTTGATTCTTACTGCTAGTTCCTGTGCTGCTGAAGTTTTTCATAAATTCTTTCCCTAGGCCAGTGTCTTCAAGAATTTTACCTAACCTGTTTTGCAGCAGGTTTAGTGTTTCTATTTTAATATTTAGGTCTCTAGTCTGCTTTGATTCTAGTTTGGTGCATGGAGAAAGAGATAGATCTATCTTTAATTTTGGCAAGAACTTGTTGCCTCAAATTACTTTTGCTATTCTAGGTTTCTTGTGCTTGTAGATGAATGTTTGGATTATTTTCTCTAGCTCTGTGAAATATATTCTTGACATTTCAATTGGGATTGAATTTATGTAGTAGTTTTGGTTATTTTAACAATATTGGTTTTCCCTACCTACGAACAAAGGATGTTTTTCCATATTCTGATATCCTCTTAGATCTCTATTTTCAAAATACAGTAGTTTTTAGAGACTTTTCATTTCCTTTGTTAGATTGATTGCTTGATATTTCATTTTTTCGTATGATGTTGTGAAAGGAATTGATTCTCTGATTTCTCTTTGAGTGCATTTTTTTCATTTGTTCATGTACACAACGGCTATTGATTTTTGAGTGTTGACTTTGTATCCAGCTATGCTGCTTTATCTGGCAATTAAATTTAGCATTCATTTGGCTGAGTTTTTAGGATCTTCTATCAGTGTTCATAATTTAATAGCTGAAGGTACTTTGGGCATTTTGATTAATCTCTACATTCTTGTACTTTTATTATTTTAAAATTTAAATGGTGTTCTAAAGAATATTTCAAGTTCCCAATTAAATAGTTTAAGCTAGATTTATATGTCATGTACAAGTACAAATTCTCAATAATGAATGTGAAAATAAAGTGTACTTAAAATGTACCAATAGACTCATTAAAATTATTTAAGGTTGGTATTTTGATTAATCTGTTGGTGAAGTGTTATGATTTTTTAAAGTTGTCACAAGAATCCCCTCAAGCTTTATAAACAAAACACTTGGATTTAACTAGTTTTCTCACCTTTGTATTTCTTGGTTTGCTAAGTCTCCCTGCTTCTCACCATCCTTCACTCCCTTCTCTTTTTCTTCCTCTTTCTCCTCGTCTCCCTCTTCCTTTTCTCTCTCTGTCACACACATCTCATATTCAATTGCTAATAGTAATGGTCACTGGTTTCCGTATTGACCATTATGGAAGCTATGCCAGTATAAGGATTTATCCCTTAAATGATGCAATGAAACTGAATGGAAATGATATTATAAAACCAAGATGGACAAGAATCATAGAGAGTCAGAAAGAGAATAAGAATGTTTGTGTAGGTTGAATGTGTGTGTGTGTGTGTGTGTCTGTGTGAATGGGTACAAATATATGTGTGATCTGTGGCTTTGTATGAGATATTTATGAAAAATAACCAGATGGATACTTGTTAACAAGACTCACTTGTCATCGTGGTATATACTTAAAATTGCCACATTAATTTGAATCTAAGAGTGAGTGTGAAAAATGAGAATTGACTTGTGTCATATATTGGTACAAATTCCCCAATGTTACGTGTGATTGTGAGATGTATGTAAATTGTACCAATAAAGAACTCAATTTTAAAAAATGGACTAACCCTTAATTATATGATCTCTAATGTGTTATTCACTTCTAAGTATAGTTATTTACATAGTTTTTATTTTGTTTCATTTTGTCAATTGGAAGGTATAAACTAAAAAAATTTCAATTGTTTTTTTAAATCATCTCATTTCCTACTAGCTTGGAATAATGTGTACATATTTCACATTCTTTATAACATGTCAAGTTTGAATTTGATGATATGTATGTGTGTGTGTGCAAATATTAGAGATGAGTAAATGTGTTATTTTACAAAAAAAAGAGGCTTGGTAAACACTCTTCCCACATTGGATTCAGAATTTCTGGATCAATTATACAGTTTTATTTAGCAATAAATGAGGTCAAACTATGCTATACTGTGACTTATATTCTAAAAGCAATATTTGTCTTCATTTCTAGTTCTTAGAACTCAATTTGTATTTATTTGGAAGCTATGTTAATATAAAACATTTCTATTGTCACTTTCTTGGCATTGGCAAAAGTCACAGTCCTGAGAGTAACTTCATTCCTGAGTGTGTATCAGACATTGTTATGTTTGATATTCTCATTAGGTTTTCCTGTCACATCTAACACGGGCCTGGGACATAACAAGCATTCAGTGAGTGTTTGATAAATCAATGAATTTGTAAATTCATTATATTTGTAAATTATTTGCCTCATTTCTTCTGGTTATAGTTATTTGGGAATCAAAAAAATAGAACTAGATATGATAAACTACCGGGCTGTCATTTAAAAAGCTATTTATATTAAGCATGACTTGTGTTATTAACTGCTTTTCTGAATAGAAAATGTCCTACAATGGCATAGGGAAAGTAAGTAGAGAAAGCAATTACACTGAAGTAGAACTAAGTGTTCCAAATTCATTGTTTTTTACTTCAGTTTACATAACCATCTCTGTGTTCTCAAATACACATTTCACATCAGTTCCACTGTCAGAATGCAAGGAAAAACAAATTCCTTTGTTTGCTACCATGCACTTAGCTAATAAATGGTCCAAGTACTCTCACAAAAGCTTATTGGAACTCTGGGTTCTATTTGCCATATGTGGGACTGTGTATAAAACACTCCTAAGAGTAGATTCCAGCCAAGCAGTGGGCTACTTATCTGTTTCCACAATTTTCTGTGACAGTATTTATGCATCGATAACATGCAAGCATGAAGTAGTCTGGATTGTTTATTGATATTTCCATTTTGAATTTGCATAGCTCTCTAGACAGTTTTATTAGAACTGTTAGACATTTGCATATACTGTACATATATAAACACAACTATAGTCAGAATCATTCAAGATCTAAGCATCACTGACCATAAATAATTGTTTCTTAAAGTCCTCCAAATATCTATGCTCTATTTGTTTTACTTCTTGTAGTTTATAGAAATCATGTAGTTAATTCTTTTAAAATGTGTACCTTCATTGTTTATTTATTCTTAGTAAATAGCAAAATAACAGTAAAAATTTGGTTCAACATTTTCTCACTTTTATCCCAAACCTACTCTCACCACTGGGCCTGAGATGTAGCTCAGTAATACCATCCCTGCCTGGCAAGTGTAAAGTCCTAAGTTCATTTCCCAGGGGGGAATCTAAGTGGGAAAAGGGGCATCACTATTAAACATAAAAGCATCTACACAGCAAAGGAAATAATTAACAGAGTGAAGAGACAACTGCTGGAATAGGAGAAATTATTTGCTAACTTTATATCAGATAAGGGGTCAATATCCAAACTATATAAAGAGTTGAAACAACTCAGTAAAAACAAACAAACAAACAAACAAACAAAAACCACTGGTACAAGTAATGCATAGGCAAAAAAAAGCTAGCTGAACATTTCTTAAATGTCCAACATGCATATAAAAATTTTTTATCGTCACAAATTATTAGGAAAATGCAAATTAACACCACAGGAAGATAGCACCTCACACCTGTTAAAATGGCCATTATCAAAAAGATGAAAAATTTGGTAGGTATTGTGGCTCATACCTGTAGTCCCAGCACCAGGAGGCAGAGGCAGGGGGTTGCTGAGTTCAAGGCTCACCTGGGCTATATAGTGAGCTCAGGGCCAGTCTAACTACAAAGCAAAACCCTGTCTCATAAAACAAAAACAAAAGGATGAAAAATAAGTGTTGGCAAAGGTGCAGAGAAAAGAGTGAGAAAAGTTTCCCACCAGAGTCCTTTCATGAGGCTGACATTACCTCCATCTGTTAAATGCTTTTGCAAATTCCTTACATAGTGTATGTATGTGTAAGTCCTTCCATGAATGTGAAATTTTCTGTGTGCTTTCCCACATTGCTTAAATATATACAGATACTAACTGGTGAGTCATCTCATGTATTTGATAATATCCTTGTGTCCTGAAAGTTTTCCCACATTGCTTATGTACATAAGGTTTCTCCCCAGTGTGAGTTTTTTCATGTAACCGGCAGTTACTGCCTTTGCTGAATACTTTATCGCATTGCTTACACACAGAGTGTTTTCTTCACCAGTATGCCTTTCCAGTGTCAATGATTTTATGTCTGTTAAAGGAATTATTCTCAGCTAATTCTTTCACACATCCACTAGGTACATAAACCTTCTGTGCAGTATGTGTTCTCTCATGTACTTGAGTGTGATATGAAGAAATACAAGTTTTTCCGCTTTGTCTACATGGGGGTTCCCCTCAGTGTGATTTTGTTCATGGAGTTGAACACCATTGGGCTTGCTGTAGGCTTTCATGCTTTTCTTAACTACAATGGTTTCCTCTCTAGAATGACTTATTTCATTAGGATCAGGAGAGGTTCTCCCACATTGCTTATATTGATTGTGTTTCTCTGTACTATTTACCTTTCATTCTTCTGAAAAGACTGGAAATCACCACAGGTGTTTCCATGTTCATTACAGTTTTTCACCTTGTCATCAAATCCCACATCCTCATCTGAGTTGTGTACAGTATAAGGTAAAAAGGGCACATCTATTGATAAATGCCTAATCAGAGGCTTTCTACATGCAAGGCTCTTAAATGGATTCAACACAGCTTGTTTCTCAATCTCATTAGCATCTGGATTCCAAAAGAATACTTTTTCATGTTGATTCCACACTTTATATTTAGAACGTTTGGCTACCTCTTCATTTCTTAGATTGTGTGAGCAATTTTGGTCCTCTTCAATTTGTCAGTTCCAGGTTATTCCTATAGAACTCAACATGCATAAATGTTTCATGCATCATATCTCTATAGAGCTTCTTGTGGCATGGATTCAGCACAACCCACTCCTTAGTGAAGTTCACAGCTACAACTTCCCAGGACACTGCCTCCATTGTGTGGTTTAACTGTCTCCCTGGATCCTCTGAATGCATCTCTCAGCCTGCAGAAGTAACACAAAACGGAGGTCTAGTCTGGTGGATGCTGTCTACAATGCATGCAGTTTCTACGCCATAACACCTATCAAGCCTCTTTTTTTTCCTCCACAGCATTATTTTTCCCCCTTCACTAACAAGCAGTCCTAGAATCTATAAATACCTATATCCATATCTCATTTCACAAATTTATTCTTTTAGAGAAACTGCTTATGGCTAAATAGTGGCTGAGATTTTAGGCCTCCAACTTGACTTTCTGTAATTTATGAAGTATTTTCAGAGAAAAACTGAAAGCTCTCTGCTTGCTTACTCCAGCAGGACTCCATTTAGTTCTGAGATCCCTTCTATTTGGAGGGCACTGTGATTATTAAGGTTATCTGAAAAGAAAATCACTTTAAATATTCCTAAAGCACAGTAAAATATGAAATATATAAAGAGCCTCACTACACCTGTTTTCATCTGGTTGCCTCAATTCTGTGGAATACTTCGCCTTGAAACCCCAAGTTATTAAGAAAGAATCAGAAAAAAACAAGGACTTATTATTATGAATTCCATGAATCAAAACTGTTCACTTAACATGAGCTGGTCAGGGCACCATATTTTTTTTTTTTGAGACAGGGTCTCGCTTTGTAGTCCAGGCTGGCCCTGAGCTCACTATGTAGTCCAGGCAAGCTTTGAACTCAGCAATCCTCCTGCCTCTGCCTCCCAAGTGCTGGGATGACAGGCGTGAGCCACCACGCCCGGCACTGTGGTATGCGGTATTGATTGTTGGTGGGTGTGAGTCTCCACACCGAGCATCGTATGTGGTTACTGGGGATTGAACTCAGGACCTTGTGCTTGCGAGGCAGGCGCCGGAACCACTGAGCTAACTCTCCGACCCAGGGCACCATATTTTGAATTGTTTTTAATATGTGCTTCTTAATAAGCCTGGTTAACTGAGATGCAGGAAGCTAGGTTGAGAAAAAGGATTATTAGAAGAATTTTAGGTGACAGCAGAAGAATAGATACTTGACAGCCTGAGAGTAAGAAGGTAAAAGAGAAATGTGGAAAGAGACAAAGAGTGATATTATAACACAGCACAATAAGTGTAGTTCATAAAGAAGGTCTCAAGTCATTGCAAAAAAGGTTGCATGTCCTTTGAGATGGTAGGGAAGCAAGTAATAAAGTTTCTATCTGATGTCACTCAAATTTCTGAGCTTGTTATAGAAAGTTCAGTTTTACTGAAACCATTACCAAAGTGAAATATTTAATTTGAGCCATGAAAATGGTGCATTTCTTTTTTAAAAAATTGAATTCTTTATTGGTACATTTTATGTACAGCTCACAATCACACTCAACATTGGGGAATTTGTACCAGTATATGACACGAGTTAATTCTCATTTTTACCCATATCCCAAACACCGCTCACCCCCACCTCTGTATATATGTGCTTTCTTCTTCTTTTCAAATCATATTTATTCTTTCCCCCATTACTTTCCCCTACCACATTCCCTTTGAATATTTCCTATTTCACAAAATCTATCATACATTCTAGAACTCATTTACATCTACAGGTTCTCATACCAAAAAATAGATACAGTATTCACATATCTGTGACCTATTTATTTCACTTATTAGTGTGTCCTCAACGTGTGTCCATTTGCACATAAATGAATGAAACTTGCCATTCTTTATGGCAGAGTAATACTTCATTTTATTAAAAAACACCCCTTCCTCATCCAATTTCTATACAGTTGTTAATTGCTCTTAGAGATCGTATGTGCCCAACCAATTACCAACATACCAGAATAAATGATGCAAAAATGTTCCACAAATTACTTGCAAGTTGAATTTAAAAACACATTAAAAATCTGTACAGTATGATCAAATTTGTTTCACTTTAGGGACACAAGGATTTTTTTGACATTATCTATGTAAAAATCAATAATCATACTAGAACATCTAAATATGGTCAAAGCTAAAAATCACACGATTATCTCAATACATGTAGAAAAATCATTTGATAAAATTTAATATCCTATCATGATAAAATCCCTGAAGAAGATATGTAAAATTAAAACTATATATGATAAAAATATTGGCAATATCATATTGAATGAGAAAAAAACTGAATTTCCTCTAAGATACAGAATATGAATTCTGCCAGAAAGTCAGATAAAATGAAGGAATAATAAGCATACAAATAAGGAAAAAAGTTTATCCACTTTTAGATAATAGGATTTTATACATATAACCCCTACATATTCCATAAGACTTTTAAAACTAATAAATTTAATCAAGTAGCAGGATTTAAAAACAACATACAAGGGCTAGGGATTTAGCTTAGTGATTCTGGCATCTGCATGACAAGCACAAGGTCCTACCCTGGTACCACATACCACAATGCCGGGCATGCTGGCTCACACATATAATCAGGTATGAGCACTCAGGAGGCAGAGGCAGGAGGATTGCTGAGAGTTCAAGGCTAGCCTGAGCTACAAAATGAGTTCAGAGGCAGTCTTAACTATGAAACAAGACCCTGTTTCTAAAAACTAAAAAAATCAAATCAAATCAACATGCAAAAGTCAATAGTTTTTCTATACACCAATAATGAATTACCTGGAAAGAATCAGGGATATAATTCTATTCACAATAGCCGGAAAGAACATACTTAATAATAAGTATAACTAAAGATGAAATACTTCTACAATGATAATTTTAAAATACTAAAACCATCAAAGGAGTTATGAGAATATGGAAATACTTCCCATGTTCATGGCTTGGGGGAATGGAATGCTATAATGGCTGTACTAACCAAATACATCTACAGATTTAAAATATTGTGCATCAAAAATACACATAGCATTCTTCATAAAACTAGAACAAAAATCCCAAAATTCATAGGAAAATACAAAAGACTCCACGTAGCCAAAACAATAAAGAGCAAAATGTGAGTCTATAATCATCACAACACTTGATTTCAAAACATGCTACAGTACTGTAGTAACAAAAATGCAGAATGCTGGCATGAAAACAAAGATATATACTAATGAAACATAATACAGGACCCAGAAATAAATCCCGTGAATCATCAGGCAACTTCTTTTCAGCAAATATGCCCAGAACATATATTGGAGAGAGACAGCTTCTGCAACAAATCATGGGAAATGATAGGCACATGTAGAAGACTGAAGCTGGAGCCCCATCTGTAACATTATACAAAAATCTGCTCAGAATAGACCCCAAACTTCAATTTAAGATCTGAAACTCTGAAACTGCTAGAAAAACCCATAGGGGAAGCATTAAAAGATATTGACACAGTCAACAGTTTCCTGGATAGGACTCCAATAGCTTGGGAAACAAAAGTGAGAATTGATAAATGAGACTACATTAAATTAAAAAGCCCTTAGGGGGACAGGGGAATGGGAAAAAATGAGAATTAAGTTATGTCGGGTACTGGTACAAATTCTCAATGTTGACTGTGATCACAATGAGTATACCCTTTGTCTTCACCAGAGGAGCCATAGTTGGTGGGAATAATCATTAAGGTTAATAATTTAATCTAATACACCTAAAATAACTGAAAATGGGTGAAGAAGGTTTGAGTCAACTAGTATGTACAGCAATAATCAACTATTTTTTCTTTATTTAGCAATAACATCACACTAATAGGCAGTTCCATTTACAAAAATGACCTATTTATGTAGATTTGAAAGTTTTTCTCCAAATTCATAGTCTTCTAATTTTTGAACAAAGGTTCTATTACAGCAGTAATAGAGTAGCAACAATGACACATCTACAGTCACACTTTCATATTTTCTCTCCTCCTGATGAATAGCCATAGTGAAAATGTTATTGTACCTAAGGAAATCAATGACATTAAAGAGATTGCTATTCAGCCTGTGATTATGTCTAATTTAACCTTAGTGTTCAACAGCAAATTAGTATGCTGTAATCAATGGAAACATGAATACTAGAAACCACCTCTTTGATGGGTGACAATATGTCACGCTGTGTGACTATCTTTTCTGCATGATAACTTCTTATTACAAGGGTGAGTCATCCTGCTCTTTAACATATTTTACATGAGCTGTGACCTAGAACTGGTAGGCATATTAGTATGAAGTGGTACTTTGAGGGGAATCAGAATGTTTGCCAAAATGTCTCTAAATTTGGTTATGTGGATTTGGTTTTCCAGCAGGCTTATTGTTTCTGTTTTAATGTTTAAGTCTCATATCCATTGTGAGTTTAGTTCTGTGCATGGTGAAAGAGATAGGTCTAGCTTTAGCTTTTGGCAGGCTAAAGCCCAGTTTTTCCAGCAACATTTGTTAAAGAGGCTGTCTTTCTTCCATTGGGGATGTTTGGCGCCTTTGTCAAAGATAAGGTGGCTTAGTGTATCTGGAGTTGTTTCTGGGTCTTCTAATCTATTCCACTGGTCCTCAGGTCTGTTACTTTGCCAGTACCATGCAGTTTTTATCACAGCGGCTTTATAGTAGAGTTTTAAATTGGCGATTGTAATGTCCCCTGCCATGTCGTGGTTACTTAGAATTGCTTTTGCTATTCTAGGTTTTTTGTGTTTCCAGATGAATTTTTGGATTATTTTCTCTAGTTCTGTGAATTATACTGTTGGAATTTCAGCCTCCCCAAGTTTAAAGACCCAACTCAAAAATGGGCATCTGAAATGAACAGACACTTCTCAGAGGCAGAAGTCAAAGCAGCCAAGAAAAATATGAAGAAATGTTTAACATCACTGGTCATTTGAAAGATGCAAATGAAAACAACACTGAGATTTCATCTCACTCCACAAAAGATGGCCGCGATCACAAAATCAACCAACAATAAATGCTGGCGTGGCTGTGGGGAGAAAGGAACCCTTCTCCACTGTTAGTGGGATTGCAGACTTGTGCAACTATTGTGGAGATCCATGTGGAGATTTCTCAGAAAACTAGGACTAGGGGTCCCATTTGACCCTGCTGTCCCCCTGCTAGGAATATACCCAAAAGAATTTTAAAAATCACATTGGAAAAACAGATGTACACCCTTGTTCAAAGCAGCTCAGTTCGTGATAGCTCAATCTTGGAAACAACCCAAATGCCCATCAAATGGAGAGTGGATAAAGAAGATGTGCTTTTATACACACACACACACACACACACACATATACATATATATGTATGTGTGTGTGTATAAAATGGAGTATTACTCTGCCATAAAGAATGACAAGATTGAGCCATTTAGGTGCAAATGGAGACACCTGGAGGATATACTAATAAGTGAAATCAATAGATCAAAGATAGGCAAATTCTGGATCTTCTCTTTGACATGAACTCCTGTAGATGCAAATGAGCTCTAGAAAGTATGACAGCTTTTATAGAGTGGGAAATTTCCATAGGAAATTTAGTGTGGGAATGTAATGAGGGGAAGGAATAAATATGATACAGAAAGAAAATAAAAGAGCATGTATAAAGGGGGTAAGGAGGTGTGGGTGGGTAGGGATATGGGTAAAAATGAGAATTAACTTGTGTCATATACTGGTACAAATTCCCCAATGTTATACGTGATTGCGAGATGTATATAAATTGTACCAATAAAGAATTCAATTAAAAAAACTCTCAGACTTAGAAGACACTAACAATGTGTTGCTACATGTGCTATTGAACTTGTGCTCAGTTTTCAGTAATCCCATTTTGAAAGAGCAATGACTCAATTGGAATCTTTCCAGAGAAGAGAAATTCTTAAGTTTAAAAGGCCTGAAAACCATGCATCAGATAATATAGTTGAAATAATATTCATTCTGGATAATATTCAACCTAATTGGGAGTGGTAGCTGTGTTCCTCTTTATGAGGATAGTCACAGGGAGAGGGACTTACCCTATATTTTTCCATAAGACAGAAGATGGTATTACAAGGCAGCAGGTTTTAACTCAACCTAAGAGTAACATTGTAATAGTAAACATTTCTCAGTGTTTTAATAGGTAGTTCACAAATTACCTTCACAGTTTTTCTGAATGAAAACCATGGTAGCTTTAAGTAGAATGTGATTAGAATATGGGGCAGGGCAAAATTGCTGTTCTCATATGATGAAACAAGTTCTCCTGTCCAAAATGCTTCAGTTATTTGAATCTTAACTGTATTTGGAAAGGTGAGCTATGATAACAAACGTTTTCACTTCCACTGTGGGTATGTAGTTTTACTGTTGACATTTAATTAGTATCCATTAAATCATATAATATAAGCACCAGACTATTTAGATATTATCTCTTCCATGCTCCCATTTTAGAGACCAGGACACTCAGATATTTCAGGCTAGCTTCCTAGTCAAGGCCATACAATGAGTAGAAGAAGCAGAGTTTAAGCACTGCACTGATTATATGCTTTCTTAATTACACTAAGCTGTCTCTGTCACTGCCCTCACCAATGGTAAGGTAAAATAATTCTACTAAGTGGGAATGCAAAGTGAGACAATGTATGTAAACTGTGATTGGTAAAATGGCACTATACAATGCTGCTACTAGTGCTAATATTCAGTGTTGTTTAAATGATTTTTAACAACTGAATAAATGATAAACACCAACAAAATATTGAGATGGCATCTTATTGCAGAGCTAAAGAATCATTAAGACACAGGACATATTGAAATAGAGAAGAAAGTAGATGTATCTTTCTTACTAACATCCCTCAGCATTTCCTTTCTAGAAATCAGGTCCTGTACCTCACACCCTGTTCTACGCTGTTGTGTTCTTCTCTTTTACATTTGCTTGAAATTTATATGGAATGATCCAAATTTAGAGTCAGAATTGACATAGGGGCAGGAGTCTGATAATATCTAAATCTAAATGTTGCATTCCTTGTTCACACTTTGTGATTCCGCTCATCTTGAGAAGTTTCAAGTTGAAACTTGATGTGTAGTCTTAACATCATACCTGAGCTTCACGATTAATGATGTCAGTTCTGTTTGTGTTTTAGACAAAGTGCACAATACGCTAGAGTTCCTGTGTACATCTAATGGATTGTCTGAAATAACATTTGTCAAAAGCAGCTCATTTATGGCCTAAATGTGGTTTAGCCTTACCTCCTCAGTACTGCTTAACCTATAACCTTTCGAAATCTAATATATTTTTGTGTAGCACTTTGCACTATTCCAAATAGCCTTCCCATTCCTCAGTTCACTTGAATTCTGTTAAGAAACTTGAAAATAAAAGTCAAGACACCACATAATAGCTGTTTATGGTTTAAAACTGTCCCAATGTGATTTTATCATTTTCTGTTAGTGAGACTGACCACAGGAAATAGACAATAGGAGGAAAATGAAGAATGGAAGGCTCTAGAATATATTTAGATAAAAAGTTTTGATTTAATAGGATCAGATGATAATTGAATAAAGGCAGTGAGTGGTGGAGAGGGATTTGGGATAAAGCAAAAGTTTTCATTTGGAGCTGATACTGTTCTTGAGTCTCATTACTTCTCATAACTCCAGTGAAAAGAGCACAGAGATTTGGAACCCATATTCACTGCTGAGAGGCTCCAGGTGGTTCAGCTTTAGTCCCTCTGTGAACTCTGCTGTTTTCAGGACCCTTAAGGAGGACAATAGGACACCCTAAAAAATGTAAAACAGGGTCTGTGACCTTTAAGAATATGGCCAGTGGGCCTGGGGATTTAGCTCAGTGGTTCTGGTGCCTACCTTGCAAGCATAAGGTCCTTAGTTTGATCCCCAGTGTGTGTGTGGGTGGGGAAGAATGTGGTCATGAACTTCACAGTGTAGTTTGTTAGATCCTTCCCCTAAAAAGCTCTACAGAGGCTGGAGACTTATCTCAAGTGATACCATTTGACATACAAACCTTGGGGGGGGGAGGGAGGGAGAGAGAGAGAGAGAGAAAGAGAGAGAGAGAGAGAGAGAGAGAGAGAGAGAGAGAGAGAGAGAGAGAGAGAGAGAGAGAGAGAGAGAGGATGTGAGAAACATTAAAGGAGCAGGTTGCAATAGGACCAAAAGAAAAAAGACTCCTACTGTGAAGATGAATATAAAACTTCCTGGAGAAATCTTAGAGGTCTGGGGTTAGAAAATACTGAGTGTGAAGTAGTAGTCATTGTGGAGGAATCTTTACCTTGACTTCAAAGCATGTTGTAAACAAGAGAGCTCCTTTAGGAAGAAGACTACAAGGAAAGACATATACATGGAAGGGTTCATATTGATTGTTTATCTCTAAATGTGACCCTCACAGTTTACACTGTGCACAATCCATGTGAGATTTTGGAATGTGGAGATAAGTTGTATCAACTTGAAGAAAACAAGAAAACCTTTATTCATCACCAAGGCTTTCAGAAGAATGAAAGAACACACAGTAGAGACATACTATAAATATATACACTATGTGAGGAAGCTTTCCCCTTATTATAGACAATCAAGGATTAATGCTGGAGAGAAACCCTGTTTACATGTAAGCAATATGCTAAAGTTGTCATGACTACCATTATTCTGAAAGTGTGAAAAGTTTTACAGTGCAGAGAAGCTGTATGGTTGTAAACAGTGTGGGGAATCATTTTGTTCTCAGAGTTACATTCAAATCCATGGTGAGCTCACAGAAGAGAGAAGCTTCTTGGTGTAAACAGTGTAGGAAAGCCTTCAGTTCTTTAAATTCCTTGTAAAACATATAATATTTCACGCTAGAGTAAGAGACTATATAATGTATTCAATGTGATAAACCCTTTCTTTATCCTAGTTAACTTCAAGCATATGTCTCACATTAGAAAGAGTGGGCATTATCAAGAAATCACCCAGTTTCACAAAATCTAACAAATATGGGGAAAAAATCAACCAATAACAAATGCTCATGACACTGTGGGGAGAAAGAAACCCTTCTTCACTGTTGATGGAAATGTGTAACCACTGTGGAAATCAATGTGGAGATTCTGCCAAAAAACCCTAGGATTAGAGGTTGCATTTGACCCAGATATTTCTTTTCTGGGTATTTTCCTAAAAGAAGGAAAAACATACCATAATGATATATGAACACCCATGTTTGTAGTGAAACAGTTTGTAAGAGCTAAATCTTTGAAACAATCCAGATGCCCATCAACCAGTGAAAGCAAAAGAATACAGATACGTTTTTTCTATACAATGGAGTACTACTCAGCCATAAGTAAGATAAACTTAAGATGTTTATAGCTAAACGAATGCACCTTGAACCTATACTTTTAAGTGAAATAAATCAGACACAGATTTGTCTCATTGCTACTCTGTTGTAAGACATTGAAGAAGTAAATAAGAACCAAAAGGCATAATAGACAATGTGAAATAAGAAAAAAAAATAATATGAAGGGGGAACTAGAGACGAAGGAAGAGGAAAGGGAGGAAGGAAAAAGAAACATTAGAAAAGTAAATAATGGAAACAGGGCTTTTGTAAATAAGGAAAGGGAAGTAAGGTTGAAGGGAGGGAAGGGGGATAGGAAAAACAAAGAACAAAGATATACCATGTAAAAGCACAAATTTCCTAAGATAAGTGTGATTATTATGTAAATCTAAAGCAAAAAACCCCACAACCCTATGGATCTAAGTGGGATACCAAACCATTTTTTTTATTAGAACAGTATTCAGAGACCTGAACAAGGTTGGCATGGAAATAACTGCTTAATTTTAAAAGGAGAGAAGACTAATGTGAGTGGAACTTAGTGAGTATGCAGGAGTTAGGGCTGTGATGTATAGGCATTGACCTTAGGGACACAGGAATAGCTAAAATGTGCTTTGACCTAGAGAAGCGAAACGCAAGAATACATGTATTTGGGCTAGTGCTTGATAGTTCACAAGTAGTACCAAGGAAGACTGGGTTAAAATTCATAGTGCAGCCTAAAACGAGCCTCTACTCAGATTTTTGTGGGAATCTGAGAAGCTCTGGCAAGCCACAGTTGGGGAACTTGAGATGATGATGTATGTGAGAAAGGAAGAAAAGATCACTGTGACCACGTCTTGAGGAAACCTTGGCTAGGAGCACTGGCAAAGAGTATCATAGCATGCAAGTGACCTTTTTTATAATGCTACCCCACCTACAAGAAATTTTCTTTGCATGGCGTCATGGATACTGACTAACTGAAATAGCAATCCCAGAACAAGAGGACTCTCAGAGTTAATAGAGAAGGTAACTTTCTCCCACCACCACATAAACATCACTCAACCTACTCAAACCTCTGTGTCCTCTTTTCCAAGGGGATTTATGACAACTATAGCAAATAATAACCTTGAATATAAAAGATAATCCATGTAAAACCATGTACAGTGTCTGTTAGCAAATTTAATCAGCACATACAAGATATTAAGGTTGTTAGTTTTTCAATCATTCCTATGAATTGGTAAAAGCACATGCTTGGTGGTCTAGATAAATTTGAAAATAATGACTTAATTCAAAACCAATAAATAAGTGACTGCCATTCATTGCTCTTAGGTTTTTTTTTTTTTTTTTTTGCAGGGTCTTGTTTTGTAGTTCAGGTTGGCCTCTAACACACTATGAACCCAGGCTGGCCTTGAACTCACAGCAGTCCTCTTGCCTCTGCCTCCCAAGTGCTGGGATTACAGGCCCACACCCAGTATTGTGGTATATGTGGTATTGGAGCTTGAACTTAGGACCTTGCATTTGTGAGGCAGGCACTGAAACCACTGAGCTAAATCCCCGCCCTGCCTCTAGTTTTTTCATGAATTTTACCTGGAAAGGCAGTTAGAGAAGGAGAGGAGCTTTGTTTCCTTTTTTTTTTTTTTTATTTCCTGATATTTTCTCCTTTCCTACTCCTGAAGCCTTGGGAATTGGCATGTGGCTTATGAGTTTAGCCCCAGAGATAGAAATAAAGAAGGTCATCAATAACAATGTGTAGGCAAAGAAACAAAGAAAATTCTCGAAGTGCTGAGAGAATGAAATCACAGAGCAAAAAAAAGTTACATAATGACACTACATTCTGTAGAAAATGTGATATAGCTATTATGAATTATGTATAAATGTGCTTTAGTGATATCTGTGTGTGAGTGGATGTATATGAATATGAGTATGTGCTTTCTGTGTGAGTGAGTAGGTAGAACAGCCTGTGTGTATGTTTATGTGTATATGGGTGAGTCTGGAATTCTAATGTAAGAGAGTAAGTGTATGTATGTGATTGATGGGGTGGGAGGAGCAGTAGCAGTTACTTCAAGTATCTTTGTATTTCTTCAAATTCAATCGTGTTTCTCATTTGCCTTGTAAACCAGATTATGGCCGGAAGTAGGGTCTTCTTGAATCAGCTCCTTTGTTGAATGACATATATTCCTTTTGCCTGGGAGAAGTTATTTTGTCGAACTATAAATTAGGTTATTCATTAGTATGGAAATCAGGTTATTTTTAAGACCAAGAGCAGCCTATGTATAAATACTCTTTTCGTTCAGCTCTGCACAAAGAAATGATTGAGGCTTAAATGCACTCATTATCATCAGTCACATATACCAAAATGATTGATGGTCTAACCTTGTAACACTATGCTGCTGGTGCACACTGGGTTGAGGAATAGCACTTTACCATATGCCAAAAAAATCATGAAATGAATGTGCACACAATGTGTGTGGCTAGGTAACATCGGTGTAACTCCTTTTTAGTTCCTTCTTCTGTTCTTACCTTTCCTGTGTGCACTTTTTGATGGGGATAGATATTGAAGGATTGAAGCTAGGTGTAATTTACCGTGAACACCAAATACATGTATAGCTGAGTGTAAATATAATCCCTGCTTTCTTTATAGACATTTTCTTTTAAAATCAATAAGATACCCAAGAATCCTTTGAAAAAGCACACCATTTTAGATAATTTGGATCCATCACAGGCTTATAATAACAGCATGTAGGTAGAGCCAGACTTTATTGTTGTTGAGTTTATTAGGTCAAATACAAGGCCTTGCCATGTGGATGAGAATAAAATTCTGTCTCCTGGAAAAAGAAAACTGGAGTAGGCTAGGGTGTATATTTCTATCATAGGCAGAGATTTTATTAGAAAAACTGTTATCTGTCTGATCTATACATGTAATCACATGGTTAAAAAAACCATTTTAAATTTGTTGTGTGTAAAACAGAATGAAATTACCTCTCCTTTCAATTAAGTTTGATTGGCTGTGGCAATTACCCAAAGATTTGGCTACATATACTGATTTGTTCAGCCCATCTAGAAATTCATAGTTTGTAGTTTTAAAGAATTATCTGAGTGATAATTTAGGAAAATAGCACCAAAAGTGTTTCTATTTCGGCATTTCCCACAAATATTTTTAATTGTTATCAATGCACAATCTCATGCAATAGCGAAGCACTTTGTTAACTAGTGCTATGTTCAATCTTTACTAAATGACTCAAGAAAATAATCACCTGGAGAAATAGAGCAAAGATCCAAAATATGGTTATACTGGCTTCCAGTTTGTGACTCTTTACTTTCCACACTGATACAAGAAAACATGTTGAAAAATGAAACATTCAGTCATATTTGGTAGAGATATTTTCTAACCTAGACGTTAATAGGAAGTATACATACTTAGTGTATGTTGCTGAATTCAATTCAACTTTTATGCAATCAAATATAAACAGGGAAATTCCATGTCTTAAAAAGAAGAGAGATAATATAGAGTGCTAAGCTCATCTTCAGTATAGTCATATATGTTGTGATTGGTATTTTCAAGGTATGTCTGTGAAGTCCCAAATTTGGCATCTTGGATAGTTCCCAAATCCAAACTTTCCCATGAGTGCCTGGCTGCTTTGAACTCGGTGTGCTGGAGGGTCAGTGCTGTTCCGTAATGGAGGTGAGCACGTGAGTGTGCATCCACACTGTGGTAAGCAGAAGAGACTGTGAGCATCTGTCCCCTAGTCTGCAGATAGTTT
Source organism: Thryonomys swinderianus (assembly GCA_004025085.1). Taxonomy (NCBI): domain Eukaryota; kingdom Metazoa; phylum Chordata; class Mammalia; order Rodentia; family Thryonomyidae; genus Thryonomys; species Thryonomys swinderianus. The sequence continues at coordinate 609 of PVIC010034852.1, read as the reverse complement.
TGTCACTTTCATGTCCTGTTATCATTATACTGCATGGCTAGAGTTTCTTAAATGTGGTGTCTTTTTGAACAGCCTCCAGGTCAATTTTCTGCAACTGTATCAGGGCTGAGTATCTGAAGCCAGTGTTATTAGTAGAGAGCCATATGTGTTGTACAAGCCGAAGCACCTCTCCAGCTGCTAATTAGACCTCTCCCTAGTATAGTGTAGCACGGGAGGAGGCACACAATTGAACAGTCACCTTCTTGACTCTTTTGGGGAGGAAAAAATGTATTGAGATAGTGTCCTTCTGAAGACAAGGACAAGGGTCAGGCACAGATGAGGGAGGGAAATGGGAGTCTAGGGACTAGCAGGATACAGGGGGTTCCCACTGCAGTAGCTGTAGGCATCCAGAAAAAGGATGCCATGCGATTAGAATACAGAGGGGATTGGGAAGCATCTGTTACACATTTCCTTTGTTTGGAAGGAAACTTAGCAGAGTGGCAAGAGACAGAGGCCCCGGCATTAAATTCTAACCTCACCATTTACTGAGTGACTTTAAGTGAGTTATTTAACTGTGACCCCAGTTTTCTCATATATAAAAGAAGGATAATTACAAAGTACCATTCAACA
>PVIC010034851.1:0-19370 GCA_004025085.1 Thryonomys swinderianus | reverse complement strand
CCCTGGATTCCTCACCAACCCCTGTAATTCTTCTCTGCATCTACAATTGCATCTGACTTCCCCCCATGGGCAGCTGCATGAGCATCTCTGAAATTCAAATTTGGTCCGATGTGTCTGCTGAAAACCCTTTTTTTTTGGAGACAGGGTCTCGCTTTGTAGTTCAGGCTGGCCCTGAGCTCACTATGGTGCCCAGGCAAGCCGCCACGAACTCAGCAATCCTCTTGTCTCTGCCTCCCGAGTGCTGGGATTACAGGCGTGAGCCACCACGCCCTGCATTGTGGTATGCGGCGTTGATTGTTGGTGGGCGTGTCTCCACGCCCAGCATTATTATGTGGTTACTGGGGATCGAACTCAAGACCTTGCGCTTGCGAGGCAGGCGCTGGAACCACTGAGCTAACCCTCCGGCCCTCTGCTGACTTTTGAGTAAGACTCTAACTCTACCCCAAACTGTGTAGGTCGCACTGCCCAAACTGCTGCCTGCCAACCCCGCACGCATCCGCCCTCCTCCATGTTGACCCTCTCAGCAGTGCCTAGATAGGCTCTGCATCACCCAAAGCTACCACAGCCCTCTGAGCTGGACAAAGGGAGGCCTCTCCCCTAACACCCCCTCACTCCCCAGCACTGTGCCAGTACCCTTCACATCTATCTGCAGATAATCCCCAAACCATCCTGCCTGCCAGGCACTGCTCCAATGCTGGCAAAAGCAGACTGCGAGAGACCTACCTATCCTCACCGGCTCATCCAGTGGGCAAGACTCCCAAGCACACTGCCATGTGTCACATGTGTGTAACAAGCTGTGATCCGTCCTGTGCAGGCAGATGCAGGGACGGAGCCCCGGAGGCAGCCCTGAGAGAGACCTGAGTCAGGAGTCAGGGTCCTATAAGCACACTGCGACCTTGATTAGCACTTGACCGTCCTAGCAGACACTCTTTCAATCACACCAAGGAGCACGCAGCTTTGCTCTGTGCTCCTGAAAGTAGTCTTACCTGACACACAGCCTGCTCACTGAGCCGCTCAGGGCAACCAGGCCTTCTAAGAATAACAACCACTTCCCTGGGCAAACTGCCTCCTCAGCAGCTGCACCCTCCAATTCTAAGCCCTTCTTGCATCACCAACGCAGCCTGGCCCAAGCCAACTTGCTACCAGCCTTACCAAGAGCTGCCCCGATATCCCCTTCTTTGAGCACATGGGACTCAGTCAGGGTCTCCTTCATGGTAGATAGGCTGTGGAGTGGAATGTTATGGACCTGGGCTGGCAGAGTGGAAGAGTGGACATCCAGAAGGGCCAGGTCAGTGCCTGGGCTGCATGGCACATTGTGTCCAGAGGGCCGTGGCAGGAGACCCCAGACTCTGAGAAGGAGCAGGTGGTGGTATAAGTGATCCCACTGCCCCAGGCTCCTTCTCAGGGCTCTGGGGTCCTGAGTATGAGGATTCCACAGCCCTCACCCCATCCTTGGGAGTCCTGCTCTGCTCTCAGGTAACAGCCCCAACACCAGTGCCATCACTTTGCTTCCAGCTCGCTTGTGTAGGTCCACAGTCCCTGTTAAATTCCAGCTTCAGATCCCAGGGACACGGGAGCCCAGTACCGTGCACAAAGCAATGGAGATAGGGGAAGATGTGTGTGTCCATTGTCCCTAGAAGATGATCCACCTACGGGATCATAGACCTTGGGGAAATGTCCCCAGAAAAGTGACAGCTCCTCATGAGACTGAGCCCAAGCTTCTGGCCGCATTTAAACATCTCTCTCCCCCCACACACTGCACCCGCCCAAACCTCACGTTGGGTATGGGTGTATAGACGAACACTGGCCAGGGTGCAAGCACATATGTCACAGAACCTCCCTGCCACTGGCACCCTGAGAGCTGGGCCACAGTCAAAATTCTTGGACGTGCTGGTATCCAGACGCAGCCTTAGTTTTAAGGTCAGCACCAGAGCAGTGGGAGGGACCCCAGGGGAGGGATGCAGTGTGGGGAGGGACTCCTGCCAGCAAGGAGAGGCAGCCCTGCTTGTCCAAGCCGGTGGGATCACTAAGAGTCCTTTGCTCATTGTGTCGAAGAGCAAGTACTGTCCCCACTCCCTCAGCCATAGAAGTACATGAAGCGTCAAGAGGAGACCAGACTGCAGCAAAATCTCACAGCACCAAGACACTCAGCAGCCAGCCAGGGAGGACAGGCAGAGCCGGTCAGGTGACTGTGCGCACAAACATACCGTGTGTCCACCCAGCCATATTCTCCACCCACTGTTCAAGGTAAGCTTTCAAAACACAACTGCCTTCCACTTTTGCAGGACCCACCAGCTGGCCAAGAATCAGCCCCCAGCCCCAGAGGGGTCAGCACACCAGTGTAGGAGGAGAGGAGACTGGCTCTTGGTGATTGATCAGCACTACCCAGGGGCCAGCAGGACCGAGGCCCTCCTCCTGTCCGGCTTCCTTTCCCAGTAAGAGAACACAGACCCCAGGCTGATGCCTACCAATCCTCGGGCCTTAGCTAGACAGGTGTCACACAGCAGGAATCCTGGACCTAGGCTGGCTAGAGACCTTTATACGTGACCTGCCATAGGTCAGGGCCCCCCATGGGGGCTGGAGCCACTTATGACACCCACAAGGACAGTGCTCCACAGCAGGAGGATACCCTGCACCCAGCTTCCCCCAGGAGGCCAGTCCTTCAGCCCATGATGTGACTCACAGCCCACTCACGCAGAGCCCTGCCCAGCCCCATGAGGCCCCCTTCACAGCGACTTGCCAGGCAAGGCGGGAACATGACCACCCACTCAGGCCCCAGGACACGAGGTGCTGGAGAGAAAAGGTATCCCTGTTCCACAGGCTGTGTGACAGCCCAGATGATGGAAGACCTTGGGAACAACTTGCTGCCCACAAGGCCCAGTTCCACCCAAGGGTCCAGACACTCTGTCCACTTTTCCAGCATCCAGCTACCTTCTCACTAACTTCGGGGCAGATGTGTTACAGTCCTGCTGTTCCTGTGGAGCTGCCAGGTCTCCGGGAGACAGTGATCCCTTGCTGCAAAGCACAACCTGGACCCCACCTGTCTGTAGCTGCCACCTGCACAGCAGGCTGAGCTGGCAGCCACTGCCAAAGCAGGACAGGGGAGGAGCTGAAACCAGCAGCGCCTGACCCAGCCTCGCCCAGTGTCCACCTCCAAGGCAGGACTGGGCCAGCATTCTCGGGCCTCCCTGCTAGACCTGTGTGGGATCAGGCACCTGAACCCCTCTCCACACCTCCACTCCCAGCACAGGCAGGGCCAAAGTCACAAAGGGGCAAGGGCAGCCGTGACCTTACCATGTTCCTGGCAGGGCCGGAGCAGGCCCAGCTCTGGCAGCACAGGAAAGCTTTCAGAGACCATGGGGGCACCAGGGTCCTAGGCACTGCTGGACGTAATTCCTGAGGGTGGCCAGGGTCGGGGGTACCTGTGACAGTAGTACCCAACATCACAGTCATGCCTCTGCCAAGTGCATCTGCATACATGTACCCACTCCAGCCAGGGAAGGGTCCGGCCACCATTCCCAAAGGAAGCCAAGCTGGGGGCAGGTGCCCTGCGCAAGCTGCCTCCTTTGCACCACTTCACCGATGGCCGTACACTCCCCTTAGTGGCAGACTACCCTGTATTCTTTGCACATGTGCCTCCTCACCCCACAGAATCACCCACAGCCCAGGCGCAGTTCTGCACACATATGGGTCTGCTTTCCTGTTTCGCCAGGTCCTCCCCTGCCAACCTCCACAGCCTCCACTCGGGCTGCCCCAGGCACAGGTGCTCTGCCCCACCCTGTCCACCTCTGCCCCAGACCTGGAGAAAATGCACACAGTGCAGACCTTCTCTCAATGCTGTGTTAAGGCAGTGTTTCATCACACACAAGGCACAGCGAGGGGACTTCCTCCCCTGCCATCAACACAGGGTACATATGCTCCCCATGTGACTCAGGCATGTGAAGTGGCAAATGGACCAGTGGCAAGGGGAAGAGGAGGTGCCCGGATGGAGCCCACATAGCACAAAAGCACAATAGACAGAGCTGTAGTTCAACCAGTAGGCAGACAGAGCATGGATGACTGGGGCCAGCACAGTGGATGGGAACGGCTGGAGGCCCCTTCCCTCTAACGTCTTTTTTATCTTGGGATGCTAGATCGAACCCAGGGCTTGCACACACTAAGCAAGTGTTCCAGTACTGAGTTACATGCCCAGCCCCCCTTGGGGAGGTTAATTCCTAGTATGCAAAAAGATTCCAGACACACAGAACAACAGAACTCCTGCCAGAAAATCAAGATGATCATGTAATCTAAACACTGGTACCTATGTGTCTTAAAGAGAAAATAGGACATACACTAGTGAACAGAGGAACTGGGGCTTCAGTTTTCAAAGTAGCAGCAAGCTGGAGACTCAGGATCTTTAAGAAGCACACACTCCCCACAGATGGGTAAGAGAGGGATGTCTGACTGTCCCACATAAATGGGGTCAAAGAACACAACAGGTGATTCACAGACAGGGCTGTATGCTAGAGAGTGGAGGCAAAGACCCCACTCACCATGGATCACAGTGACCAGCCACTCTAACGAAGCTGTCACTGGTCCCAGACCAATGAGTCACAAGAGACACCTCAGCCCACCACTGAGAACATGCTGGAAGAGGGTCCTCCGCCTGGGACAAACTGCTGGATCTCCCTGGAAACACATCAGACAACATCTGTCAAAATAAAGATGCACACACACACACACACACACACACACACACACACACACACACACACACACACACACACACTGCACCACCCAGCGCTGACCTGCCATGAAACTGAAGCCACAGAACGACAGCTTGCAGGCTCTGGACGGAGTACTTAGGGAACTGTTCTCCTGGGACAGCTCTCATTCATCACTACAATCCAGCTGGCCTGCAGACAGCAGAAAGTTACATTTTGCCCTTCCAGAGGTCAGGAATTGAAATCAGCATTACTGGACCAAAGTCACCAAGCCAGGAGGTGCACTCCCCGCCTTGTGAAACCCCTTCCCAGCCTCTCTCCATCTGGTGGCTGCCAGCATCCTTTGGCTTGTGCTCTTGGTGAGCCAGGGCTCTCAGGATTGGTGGGGGGTGGATAAGAGAGGGGAAGACTGAGATTTGTGATGAGGACCCAGCTCCCACGATGACAGAGGCCAAGGTCCTAAGAGCCCTAAGATCTGCTGTGTACAAGCTGGGGAGACAGAGATCCAAGAGGCCTGAATGGTGTGTCCACGAGCGGTCACATGGAAGCTTCTTTCTGTCCTGTGTAGGCCCTCAGCAGACTGGATGAGGCCCATCCACACTGGAGGGCAACTGACTCGGCCTCCCAGTTCCAACACTCACCTCACTGGGAACACCCCAACCCAGGAAGGTTGGCACATGTACTTCTCCCTCACTGCCCATTGTTCTAGTGTCTGCTACCCTTCTGCACAACCTACTCTCCTTTTCTTTTCTGGTTTCCCTCTATCTCCCCCCATAAGGACACTTGTGACTGCAAACAGGGCCCAGCAAATAATCAGAAAATCGCATCTGAAAAAATATTATTTATATAAGGCCACATTCAAGGTTCTTGGGATTAGAGCCAGGCATCTTTGGGGGTCACTGTTCAGTCTATACAAGGGACAAAGGTGATCCCACAGAACCCTGAGGCTCTGAGTGGGAGTGGGGCCTGCTCCAAGGTTGTGCCCTTGCTTTCCCAACCGGGCCAGTGATAGTCCACAATGTTTCTTCCAAGGACGTGCCCAGGGTAATCTGTTCAGAAGATAGCAAGGCCAAGTTTATTCCTCACAATATTCTCAGTGCTGACATTTTCTGCACACATAAACAGTCCTCTCTGATTGAGCCAATCTGTGAGCCATCCAAGACCCCGGTGCCCATGCCTTTTGTACACCAGGCAGCAGCAAGGGTTGGAGGCAGGGGCCATGATGCTTGTTCCCTTGTTGAGGCCCTTCCCTCTGTGAGATGTGCCACAGACAATGTCCCCTCTGCAGGGCTGCGGCTCCCCCAGGGCCCTGGGAAACTGCCACCACAAACCCATGCCGCACGCTTGTGGGTGAGAATGTGCCACCCATGTCCAGAAAGCTGCTTGGTGAAAGCTGGTCTCATCAGCTCCACTCATGTGCATGACCGCATGGCCACATGGCCGCTCTGTAAGGAAAAACGGGCCCTTTGTGGGACATAAATAGCCTAGGCAGATGTGGCAGTGCCCAGCATCCTTTCTCAGGCTCTGGCTGAATGCCCACAGCTGTGCAGCCCTCTATCCAGATCCCAGAGGCTGCCAAGCAAGTGCATGAGAGGTGGAGGGTGAGAGAGGGTTCCAGGGTAGTCCTCCTGGCATGGGATACGGCATGGGGTCACCGAAACCAGGACACACAGGCCCAGCTGCCAACCAACGTGCTCCAGACACAGCTGCGATATGGAAAATCAGCTGCAAACAAATGTGCTGCTTCTTTACCACAGAAAGCAAAGGGGATGGAGGTCTGGAGAATACAGGGCCTTCGGCACTGCAGTGAGCAGGCAGGGCAAGGCAGGGTGGGACAAGCCCAAGGGAGAAAGGCCCCGAAACTGTGCAGAAATAGAACAAGAGCCCTCTCTGCTGCCAGCTTTGAGGCCTCTCACAGCCAGCCTGGGGGGCAGGGAGCTCAAACCTCAGCATCTTGCTCCACCCCAGATCAGTGCACCCAGCACAACTGGGTGAGCAGCTCTGGGGGCGACCTCGAATGTTCCTAGAAGTCTCATCTCAAGAGTAAATGCAAGCAGACCAAGTTCACGGTAGTAGCAATTCTAGCTGACCCAGTGTACATGCAAACCACGATGCTCTAACATGTAATGGACACACAGATCCTGAAGGAGGCACTGGACACTCTGAGTGCTGAGTCTTCCAAGTGGGCTGGGGATTTGACAAATCTCATCCCAGCTCTGACAGGCCACACTCCGAGGGCCTGTGCCATGCCTTTGCCCGTAGAACTGGGCAGGGGTATCTACAGCAGACAGGCAGGACAGCCCATGCTCAGCTGCTGACATAAGGAGCCAGATCGGGGTATCCAGTCACTATTAAGGAGTCCCAGGCCTGCAGGCATGGTACAGCCTTGGGTCGGGGCTGGTTCCCATCTGTGCTCAGGTGAACGATGCCCATTCTCTGTCCTACTAGAGCTCCTGGACATCCCAAGGCTGGACACTTGCTTCCGCCATAACCCGCTGGCCTCGCTGGTGTAACACAGTGTGTGCTGACCAGATAGGCAGCAATGAGGACAGGGTCACTCAAGTGTGTTAATGAACCCAGGACTTTCAGATCAGCACCCAAAGGATGCTGGGTGCCTACAGGGGAGGGCCCAGGGGCATTTTCACAGATGATGGCGCTGTGGGGCTCTAGCCAGAAAACCAGGAAGGACCAGAAAGTACCCCCCTGGGCCACTGAAACATGCAGAAGTAATCACCTCCCATTTCGGTGTCATTTAATTAAACACACAACCATCCTATTCTCAGCTCTGTGAGTATTTCAGGCACTTGCTAAAAATACAGCAGACCTCCTCTGAGCCAGCCCCGCGTCCATTGCAAGTGCCATAGCCTCAGGTTGGGGCACCCTGGGCCTGCAGGGCAGCAGCATAGCTTGCAGAGAGGACCACAGGATTATGAAAAAGCAAACAGCTGGAGGAAAGGAAAGAAAATCTGAAGCCAGGCAGCACCATAGTGACAAGACCCCGAGGACTCCTGCCTCAGCATCTCCCCGGGACCCTGCTCAAGGTAACAGCTTGGGTCAGAGGACAGAAACCACAGGCCAGTCACAGCTTCAGAACCTGTCCCTCTTGACTTCCCCAGACAATGTCCCAGTGAAATGTGTCCTCCACCTGAGGCTTCTGCATTCTTAGCACTTGCTGGCAGCCTGTAGGGGCACCCTAGCACCCCGACCACCCCTGGTGGCTGGGCCTTCCAGAATCACTCAGTCACTGCCCACCCACGATGGACCTTCTGGACACAACAGCTCCCTGCAGATGTCACCCTTCAATTCTTGGCTCAGTTTCCAGGATGGCATCATAGAGTAGACCCACGAAAGCAACAAGGACAGTGCCTATTTTGTCCCCATACAGAGCTCCCATCAAACAAAAAGCTGTCTGGGTAGACCACTTCATACTAGAAAAAGTCCATGAAAATCTTAAGTATCTCCTTTTTAGATAATCTTTTAACTGCAGGCTACAGTGGTCCCTCCTTACCCACAGCAATGTGTTCCAAGACTCAGTGACAGTACTGAATCTCAGTGTACTATGCTTTTCCCTGTGACTTACTAGTTCAGCACAGTATGACACAAACAATAGTAAACAGAATGACTATAACAACACACTTCAGTAAGCTATATGAGTATGTATGGCCTCTCTTTTCTCTCTCAAAATACCTCATTGTACTGTCCTTGGCCTTCTGGCTGATCACAGCAACTGATGCCAGGCACAGCGAACTGTACACAAGGGATGTTAAAAGCCAAAGCCAAAAGAGGTCTCTAAGTCCTCAGAAGGATCAGGAGGCTGAGGTGCCTGTGGATGGGAGCTGGAGGGCTGGAACTTTCTGTACAGCTGGCTGCAGATACTTGTATATCCTCTGTGTTAAACAAATCACATCTGGGAGCACCTTATAACACACACACATGCCAGCATCAACCTTTACTACAAGCCTCCAGAGCCAGGCACACGTAGTATGGGGTCTCAGTGACTCTGTGCTGTTTCTACCAGCACATCCTCCAGGAGGTGGACCTGTGGGGTCTGGGGACCCCCTGCCTTCCCAGTCTACTTCTCTCCTGCTCCATCCCAGCAAGTAGACAACCGAGAAACACAGGAACTAACCAGGGGCCCCTGGGCCAATACGGTTGCTTCCAGGAGCTGCCATGGATGCCCCAGATGCTCAGGCCCAGCTTCAATGTGAAAACCAAGTGACTACAGATGTGAGCTAAGAGTCCTTGCAGGCCGTTGGCTGGCCGTACAGGTGGGATATGGGTCGGCACACGCCCTAGGGGCAGCCACCTTGCTATGCAGTCACACCCAGCCGGAATCTTGCACAGGCATATGGTACAACTGGCTGTGGGGTCCTCACCATGGTGAGAACAGGAGCATCGCCCTGCTCCCCAAGTTCACAGGCAGCACCTATAAGACAGGTAGACCAGTTGCAGTGGGGAGAGGGGGCAGCAACTGGGTAGGTGATGCCCCTGCAAGTGTAGAGGCACCTCCCATCACCACCCTGCACCCCAGTGTCCTTGTGTGCACACAGAAAGGTCCAGCTCCCCCCCCACCCCAGGCTGCTGTGTATGGCAGAGCCCTGCACACCTGTGTTCCCGACCTCACACCAATAGGAAGCCCTGTGTGCCACCTTCCGTACGGCATACTCAGACGCAAGAGAGGTGTGAGGGTCAGCCAGCCCAGAAGCCAGCTCAGATCTCTCTGACCACTAGGCACAGGCCTGTGAGCTAGTGAGACACCAGAGAAGTGGGGCATCTCCATGTTGGGAGATAGGCCTCTTTCAAAATGCACAAAGAGGGCCGGAGGGTTAGCTCAGTGGTTTGGCGCCTGCCTCACAAGCACAAGGTCCTGAGTTCGATCCCCGGTAACCACATATAATGCTGGGTGTGGAGACACGCCCACCAACAATCAACACCGCATACCACAATGCCGGATGTGGTGGCTCACGCCTGTAATCCCAGCACTCGGGAGGCAGAGACAGGAGGATTGCTGAGTTCGCGGCAGCTTGCCTGGGCACCATAGTGAGCTCAGGGCCAGCCTGAACTACAAAGTGAGACCCTGTCTCAAAAGCAAAAAAAAAAAAAAAAAAGCACAAGGAACTCCTGATGGCACGGTCCCCAGGGACATGAGGAAGGGTGCCGATGGGCTAGGGCACTGACCCTAGCCCTTTCCCACCCTGCTGATCTGGGTGCAGGACTCCCCGCCTAAATGAATTTCACCCCAGTACCACCTCAAAGAAAGTTTGCCCACTCACATGAGACCATCAATACCACCACAGTCCCAGCCTCCATCCACCCAGCCCGGTAACCTCTGAGCTTTCTGACATAGTCTCTCCTTGGCTACCTAGTCCCCAATAGGACTATGCACAGAACAGACCAGACATGCCAAGAGATGGGCAGAAGCTTGAAGACAGACTTCCTGAAGAGGCCATGCTAAAGATAGCTGTTGTGGCAGGCAAAAATTTCTTCACTCACCTAATCCCCAGTGCTGGCAGACATTTCAGTGACCAGGTCTCAGTTTCTTCCCTCTGTCTGATGTTAGCAGAGTCTGAAACAGAAAGGGGGCGTTTTAACAGGACCAACTGGGAGCCAGAATCCTTTCCAGTACACCCACAAACTGTGCTGAAAGTGCCCTTGGGACCTCGTAGGGGCCCTGTCCGAGTGTGGCTCCCCTGGCCAGGCTAGACCAGATGAGGCATCAGAACTGAAGGACAGTTACTGGCAGGAACCAGGAAAAAGGGGTTATTGCCACCTGCCCTGCTGTGTCTCTCTCTGCTTGCTGTCACTGGCCCAGTACAGCAGAGTTTCCCACAGTGAGCTCAGACGGTACAGGGGAGACAGGATGGTCAAGCCACAGTGAAAAACAACACTGCACAAACATTTGCACTCAGCCCCTCACCGAGACAGTGTAAGAAAATGTCTATGCTAACACACAGTATTTTCAACAATTCTTCACTTTTAAAATGATTTATGTACCTAAAATCAGAAGAAGAGAGAAGGATGAGAAAGAGAGAAAATGAACAAAAGGGATACCAAAATTTGTGAGTTTTTAGAACTAATCTTCAATTAGGCAAAGGATTACTACACAGGACAGATAAGCCTGTCAGCTGATTGGCTCGGGAGACACCTACAGGACACAGAAGTGCATTCCTGGATGTATCCAGACATCACGGAGCCCTGACCCTGACGCTCCTCTGTGGCTCCAGCCCCTCTAAACTGGCACTGTTCCCTGCTCTGCTTACCAGCTGCCGTGTATTACACACAGTGAAGTTTCTGCCTTCAAACCACACAATTATGGAATGGAATCTCTAAAACTGAGCAAAAGAAAACTACTCTCCTTTAAGTGGCCACATGAGGTATTTTGTCCCAGCAATGGGAAAGCTGACCAATACACCACACATCACACATAAAGGAGAAACACGGGCAACAATCTGAGGAAATACAAAGAGCTCCTTCTCCACTGGCCAAGCCCCTAGGCTTTCCACAGCTCCCTAACCAGAGCACGCCTGCAAGTGGTGAGTTAGGGGAGGGAGCTGAGCAATACCATGTAGGATGAAAGAAACACCAAGCAGGAGGGTCATGTTCATCTTTCAAAGGGCAGTGACTAAAGGTTGCCCCCCCCCACCCAGCACCCTGAATGCCAGGGGGCAGCAGGTTAACAGCATTCAGGAAGTCAGGCTTTACACACTGCTAGGGCGTGGCTGTGAGCTGAGAAATTCAAGTGCTGAAATTTGGCTGTCGTTGTGACAGTATGGAGAGGGTGGAGATTCAACTCCCATACTGCACACTGGTGGCATTTGGAGAAGGCATCTGGGAAGTTATTAGGGTTGATGAAGTTATGAGGGTGGGGCCTCCACGATGGAGCTGCAGGACGAGGGAGACCTAGGCTGCCAGGCTTGCTCTGTCTCACCCTGTGATGCCTTCACCATGTCACGATGCAGGAACAAAGTCCCGGCCAGATGCCAGGACTGTGGTATCGGACGCCTCATCTCCAGAATTCTGAGCCACACACGACCTGAGCCGTGGCACTCAGATACTGCCACAGGAGACCTTCTGAGACCTGGCTCTGGAGATGTGTCACTGCCAAGGAAACAGGAGCCACGAGCGGCTGACCAGGCAGTGAATACAAATCTAGACAACTGTCACAAAAATGAGGTCTCCTGCATGGAAACAGACCAGCAGAAGGCAAAGGTGGGCTGTGGATGGCTGGCCAGGGTGGGACTGTGATGCTCTGGGTATTGCCACATGTGTGTGTAAATCGCAGACATCTTGGGGAGGGGGAGCCACGGAAGAGGCAGGCTCACACTATGAGGTGGGCTGGATCAGAACACAACATCTCCCACATCTACACACTTTCGTGCTATTCATGTTTGTACCCTGCACACACTGCAGACATGTGCCATGGTCCCCTGCTGAGCACCCCCACTCTCCCCTTGTGGAGCCCCAACTGCCCATTCAAGATGACACACAGAGGAAGGACTGCTCCCAGCTGGTCACGTGGCTTCTCTTCTGAGTCCAATGTGCCACACATACCACATGCATAAACATATACACTCATGCATACAGACATACATATACACAGAACCTCAACACATGCACACACACTCATGTACACATACATATACTTCTAGACATATATCCATGCACATACCTATACACAAACATGCCCACACATATATATACACACATGTATAAATGCATTAATGTTCATAAACATCTATATGCATGTGTGCATGCACGTGCGCACGTGCGTGCGCACACGCACGCATGCACACACACACACACACACACATTCTCCGAGCAGTCCTTTCCTCTTCCCGAGAACCCTCCACCTCTCATAGACTGGCTCTCTGATTCTGAGACACAGACACTTTCTGCAGACTCCACCGACCTCTGTTCAAAAACTGTCACACAGAAAACCTGCAGCAGAAGTTAATAAGGTAAAGGAAAACCACATTTCTGGGTGCTAAGAGGAGCCCAGCACTGCAGAGCTGCAAGACGGGCCTGGGAACATGCATTTCTAACGGGGCTGCCCACTGTCACAGGGGCAGCATCATGGAATTGGGGAGCGGAAGGGCTCAGTGGACTGTGCTGCAAAGTTCCTAAGCCCCCAAAACACGAAGAAAACACAGCATGAGGTGATTTCAGGGAGGGAAACACACACACACACACAGAAACATTCTCCAAGCAGTCCTTTCCTCTTTCCGCAGGTACAGGTGCAGGCAGAAGCGAACCACACTCTGACCAACACCCCAGGGCCTCCGTCCTCCTGTGGGGATGAGCTGGCCTTGGGAGGCACCATGCCTCTCCCTCAACCCTTCCCTGCGCTGCTCTGAAGCCCCTGAGGCCCTGAGCACCCAGCACCTTCTCCCATCCCTGCTCAGCTTGCACAGTTCCCTAAGAGCAGGGACCGGGTCCCTGCAGGGAGGCCCAGGCAAGGTGTGTCAGGCCCTGGCTACTGCATGACCAACTACCTCTGGGACACACTTGCCACGTCCAGGGCTATGAGAGTGCTGATCATACCCAAGAATTGTGCTCCTGGAAAACATGTCTGGTAAGAAATCCCACAAGTATCAGGTGGCTGAGCAAAGCTTCATGATGCCCCAGCTACAGAATTCTGCTCTGCACTCCCTGGTGACCAGCTGCATTGCCCATCCTGCCAATCGGCCACTATAAACCACTCACAGTGAAGTTGGGTTATTTTCTCTCCTCCCCAGGGCCTTGAACCCAAGCCAGCCACAGCCATTCCAAGGAACACAATGGCCTCGTAAACACCCACTGATTGCTTCATATTCCAACCATGCCCCACAGCTGGCTCTTCCCAGCCTGGTCTGCACTGCCCTACAAAGCACAACCCTCTGGCCTGACCCATGGAATGCTGCGGCCTTATCACCAGTGCATGGACAGCCTCATCTTCTTGCAATAAACCTTTCTAAGTCTCTTCTCACTAAGTTCTAATTTGCTTTTTATTTGAATACTTTTTACAAATTACAAACCCTTGGTTGACTCAAAATGCACTGCACCCCAGACAATAACACTGGGCACACAAGTAACATCTGATTTCTGCTTCCCTGAAGACAGGTGCTTAAAACTGAGGGTCATGGCTTCAGAGACAGCTCAGGGACAAGTCCAAGAACCTACTCACAGCGTTTGTCGGGGGCAGAGCAAGAGAAAAGGTTGTGGAGACACAGAAGGAAAACCACAGTGCTCAGATATCTGGTGCCCTAGTACTGCAGAAAACTTGGCCCCTCCAATATCCAATTTGGCACCCTGGGTGTGCACGGTGATCCCATTCTGGAGGGGATGGAGTGGAGAGGTCAGGAGGGCCAGCTCACCAAGACCCACAGCTACCTCTGTCACTATGTGCACATGTTCAACTCAGATATCCCAGTAGTACTCAGGAGCCTCCATGTTAAAACTGCCAACCAGACTGAGAAAGAAAAGCTTCATCCCACTGGTAGTCTGAAGAACACAGACTTGAGCACAATGCCATCTTCCCTTGGCAAGACGGACGAGGAAACCAATAAGCAGGCTCGATGGTGGGAGACGGTATGAGCCCTTCACCTTCCACAAGAGGAATACCATGGAACACAGCATGGCAGGGGCATCAGGGAACTTGCAGGACCAGCCCCAGTGATGGGCCGGTACTCAGCAAAAGCTCTAGTGTAGCAACTTCAGCACATCTGGGTGGCGCTGGCTCCATGGAGCTGGGGAGGGTGGGGCAACCCAGGAGCCTTGAGAACAGCACACGGTCATGCCAGGGGAGCATCAGAACAAGCGTCTAACAGCAGTAAGTAACATACAGATGGAAATCAAGGTGTCCTGGATACCATGCACACCAGAGACCTGAGACACCCAGGTCCTCGGGCCAATGTGTTTCTTGACTATCTGAAGAATAAATGAACAGATTCCTGAACGCTGGGTGAGTCTTAGCAAGTCTTTTATCCTAGTGACTTATGAAATTGGTTTTAATGATGAAAGAAAATTCTGGGGCTTTGCTAATTCTCAAATTGCAGAGCACAGTGCTAGAACCGCCCCCCCCCTCCCCCCAGCCCAGGACCAACAGTCTGCACACCCAAAATGAAATGCCTTGAAATCACTCAGCATCGCTATGCTGTAAATCTCTGACACTTGACGACTTGGTATAGATGTCGGGGGGCGGGGTCTGTCTAACTTTGGTTCAGAAAGCAGACAGAGGGCTCCTCTAACTCACAGCAACTGAGGTCACTCCGTACATTACCTTGTGATACTAAACCCACAGCTGCAAGGGAAATAGTCACCAACATTCCTCCCTAAAACAACATTGAAGCCCTACGCCATGGAGATGTCTTTTCTCTGTCCATATTTACATAGCAAGAATTATCTTCTTCACAAAACAGATTTTCAGAACCTAGGTGCAGAAGCCGAACTGTGTCAGGAGCTTCTAAACCACAAACTCAGTATCATCCTGTACAATAAAGCAAGACTGGCTCAAAACAGAAATTGTTTTTTGCTTCTAAGACGTGCCTAGAAGGGTTTCTAACATTGTCTATTTGACAGAGATACCTGGGGAGCTTTCATTGATCCAGTCCTGACCTTTCTCTTACTGATCACGGTCATGACCAACCTTCATTCTGTGGAGTTAGATTTGTAGAGGAGTGAGATTAAACTAGTTAGCATCAACCACGGGGGGAGGTGGTTTCTCTAGCAAACTCTGGGCAGCATGTGGAGCACCAAACAAGGCCAGTGACAGAGTCCCGGGTCTCACTTCACTTTCCTTAGGCCCTGGGATGCTGCACTCACTTCCTCCCCCAGATACAAGCTTCCCTTTTGCTCATTTCGGACTCAGAATGCCAACCCCAAGGGGAGGTTGTGACTTTATCTTTGCTGTGAAAAGGGCACTAGCATGAGGTCTCTTCTCATCTTCAGGTATACTGGGCACTGAGATGACCAATTATAGGTGTTTTTAAACGCCACATTAGAGATGTCAAAGAATGTTTAAATATGAACTGAATTGCCATCTGTGAGAGAAAAGCCAGCCATCCTGTCTCCCTTAGGAAACAGATCTGGCTAACTCTGGCCACTTCTCCACATACCTTGGACCTGGAACAGGACCCAGATGAAGACCCAGCAGTAAGAAGAAACCCCTCAGCAGGGGTAGTAATGCCCAGCCAGGGGGAGCAGGCAAGGACCCTCCCTCCAGGAAGGAACCCGGAACACCAAGGTCAACTTCAGGTCCCTCCACTGCCAAGCCCACAAGGGAAACGGGCTGTGACTCAGGCAGAGACAGCAGTCAGTCATGAACGAGCAATACCGGAAATGTCACACCCCAGTTCTTCACATCCTTAGGACAAGGGTGCAGGTGGCTCCTCCGGCTCCGGGAGACAAGCCTGGGCCATGACCCTGCGGTGTGCTCTGCTCAGCTCACAGGTCAGCTGTGCGGTGAGTATGGTACTTACACTGCGTGGGACTCAGTCTTTCTTCGTATGCATCTCTGCTTCTGCCCCCATGCCCTCTTCATGCTACGCACGCCCTGAACACTGCACAGCCCTGTGCACACACTCACAAACAGACCTGAACAGAGGAAAAGGCCCAGCGGGAAGAGCACTTGTATCACTCAGGAAACCTCCATTCCAGCAAGACCACAGACAAGATTGGGGAAAGCCGCTCCTGAAACGTCTCCCTGACCCCAAGGCAGATTTTCACTTTATAAAGAGAGTCCTTCAAGCTGAGGTGTCGCTCAGTGGTGGAATGGCTGGTGTTTGCAAGCCTCTGGGCTTGATCCCCAGTTCTGTAAAAATAAAGACTCCTTTACAGATACAGGTGGTGGTACAAGCCTGGAATCCCAGCACTCTGGAAACCTGAGACAGGAAGATTCAAGTTTCTAGCTCAGGCTGGGCAACTTATCAACTAAGTAAGGCCCTATCTCAAAATAAAATAAAAACTAATAATAATAAGAAAGAAAAAAGGGCAGGATGAAGCTCAATGCAAAGGCCATAGGTTCAATCCTCAGTACTACCTCAAGAGGGACACAGAGAGAAAGAGGGAAGGACAGAAGGCAGGGAGGGAAAAGGAAAAGGAAATAGAAAAAGAAAAAAAAGCCACTACTACCACCACCATCACCCCACCCTTCACCCATCACATCCCACAGATGGTGGACACAAGGTGATGCCTGAGGCCCCTGGACCTTACACCATCCACCAGCGAGGACACCTCAGCCCACCCAAGCGTGAGAGCGGCCCGGGAGTCTTGTAAACAACATGGACACATGATGGATAGGTCACTTCACTCACTCCTCACTCTCAGGGAAACCAATGAGATGCGTCAGCCTTTGAAAGAAGTTGGAATCACAAAATGCTAAGTGTTGGGCTGGGGGCAGAAGAGCTGGTGAGTAACTGCTTCCTGGGTAGGGACATCCTTCCATGGGATGAGCTGTCCCAGGACTAGACAGAGGTGGTGTCGGCACCACACTGTGAATGTATTAAACACCACATGCATGGTGACCTGCATTTGTCTCAGGCCATTTTCTGTTGCCAAAACTGAACACCCGAGACTGCGAGAGTTCTAAGGCAGAGTTCTACTCAGCTCTCACTTGTTAGAGGCGGGGAGTCCAGGAGCACGAGGCTGGTGAGGGTCCTGTCGCTGCGTCAGAACATGGCAAGGCCCTCAAAACAGAAAGCATCCTAGCCGAGGCCTCTCTTCTTCTTATAGGCACCAATCCCATCATGGGGCCTCACCCTCCTGTCCTCGTCCAACCCTAAATGCCTCCCCAAAGCCCTCCTCTAAGTCTACCAACACACAATCTGAGGATTAAGTTTACAACACATAAACTTTTGAGGGTAAATAAAACAGCACTGTGTCATATGGCCTCCACCAGAAGGGAATACTTTAAATGAATTTCCAATGGACATAAAACTGGCTGTTCTCACGGGGACATTAATCACCTCTCTACCACGTAAGTACTGTCCGCACATGTACAGGCAAGGACTGTCAGCCTTGCTGGTGCTTGTCTAGAACTTACAGGGCTTTAGAGAGAAGAGCCCTTCTGACCTGATGCTTTACTCAAAGCTGCTTACTCCAAAGCAAAGGGCAGAAAGCAAGGAGGGCGCAAAACCCTGGGATTCAAGAGGGCCCGGTGATGGCTGGGAACAAGACCGTGGATGAGTACAGCAGATGCTGTGGTGGCTCTGCTGTTTCTGGGGAAATCGGGGAAGGGGTGTGTACAGGGGTTAGGAGCGAGAAGCTGGCTACCAGACAGGGAGAAACCGAGTCCCGGAAGAATCACAGTAGCACGAGGGCCCCTTGTGGTTGTGAACCTGACTCACCAGTACCCACAGCTAGCTATGGGACGTCCCAGGTCTGTCTGGTGCCAAAGCCGCAAGGAGCGTGTTCCAGACACCTGAAAGAAATGGGGAATCTCATAGTTTCCTGACGCGACCAGCACACCAGCAGGATCCGTTGGCTGCAGATTCACTTTCAGAGATGCCTTTTCTTCCCTCCATGCTGGCTCTTCCCAGGCCTTTGAGAATTCCTCCCAGGACCTGTAACATCCCAGCCCACTACCCTGGGGCCTCCCCTCCACCAAGTGACAGCACCACCACCCCCAGGATCACGCCCATGATCCCTGCTCTCAGCATGCATGCACATACTTGGACACACTGATGCTTACAGATCACACGGGTGCATGTGCAGCTGCCCCTGCAGAGTACACACGCATTGCACAGCCCCCTGGGGCCTCAGCGAGGGTCCTCACAATAAAAAGGCACCTGCCTCTGCATGGTACACAAACTCTTCAAAGCAGAGTGGCTGCAGTTTTCCACTGCACCTGGTGCCCATTGCACACTGACGGCCTGACACACATGGGGTGCCGTCTGCCCTTTGCCCAGAGCAGCTCTGTCCTCATGTGTAGTCAGGACACACGCACCCACTGCCAGGCTCACGTGGTCACAGTAAGTGTGAACTCAGCATCAGTTCCCAGAACCTCCTTCAAGGACAGTGTCCAGCTACACTGCACTCTCATTACTGTGTGACCAGGAGGTTCTAAGCCACCGTCCAGAAGGTGCATCCCCCGGGGGTGACTCTTACTAGCAATCAGAGAAAAAATTAAATGTCACCAACCTCCTGGAAAGACTCTGCACTCACAACCCACAGCTGAAAATAAACTGGGGCTTTCCTCTGCGTCCTTGAGGCTGAAAAGTTTCCATGAACAGAAAATAGGCCCTCAACACCCCACTCCAGCAAGGCTTCAGTTTCCACATAGCACAGTTCATAGTGGCCACGTGAGCCTGGAGATTGTGCTGTCCTGCTCATGACCTCGCTTGACTCCAGGGGGCCAGATGACCCTGTGATCCCACCAGAAAGCAGGGAAAGACAAAACGTACACCCCTAATGTCTGAATCCTTAGAGCTCCTAGTCACAAGTTCCTACAGTCCAGCCCAGGAGACCCGGACTGTAAGTTCAAAAGAACAGGTGAGGGCCGGAGGGTTAGCTCAGTGGTTCCGGCGCCTGCCTCGCAAGCGTAAGGACCTGAGTTCGATCCCTGGTTACCACATATAATGCTGGGCGTGGTGGCTCACGCCTGTAATCCCAGCACTCGGGAGGCAGAGACGGGAGGATTGCTGAGTTCGCGGCGGCTTGCCTGGGCACCATAGTGAGCTCAGGGCCAGCCTG
>PVIC010034850.1:0-19354 GCA_004025085.1 Thryonomys swinderianus | reverse complement strand
TGAGCCACCACGTCCGGCATTGTGGTATGCGGTGTTGATTGTTGGTGGGCGTGTCTCCACACCCAGCATTATATGTGGTTACCGGGGATCGAACTCAGGACCTTGCGCTTGCGAGGCAGGCGCCGGAACCACTGAGCTAACCCTCCGGCCCCGAAAGACAGCCTTTTTAATAAATGGTGCTGAAAAAACTGGGTTTCAACCTGCCGAAGATTAAAACTAGACCTACATCTTTCACTGTGCACTAAACTGAAATCAAAGACCTAAATATTAAAACAGAAACACTAAACTTGCTGGAAGATAGGTTAGGTAGAACTCTTGAAGACAATGGCACAGGAAAAGACTTTATGAACAAAATCTCAGTAGCATGGGAACTAGCAGAAAGAATCAACAACTGGGATTTCATCTTATTAAATAGCTTCTGCATAGCAAGAGAAACCACCAATAGAGTGAAAAGACAACTATACTCTGGAAAACAACTTTACCAGCTGTTCCTCAGACAAAGGCTTACCATGTACAATATATAAAAAAACTTTTTTTAAAAGTCAGATCCCTCAAACATAAAGATACATTTCAAAAGTGGGGATCTGAAATGAACAAACATTATTCAGAAGCAAAAGCAACAAAGAAACATATGAAAAAATGTTCAGTATCACTGGTCATTTAAGAGATGCAGATGAAAACAACACTGAGATGCCATCTTACTCCAAGAATGGCTATCAAGGGGTGGGGATTTAGCTCAGTGGTTCTGGCATCTACCATAATGTGGGGCGTGGTGGCTCATGGTTGTAATCCCAGAATTTGGGAGGCAGAGGCAAGAGAATTGCTGTGAGATTGAGGCTCGCCTGGGCTACATAGTGAGTTCAGGGCCAGCCTGAACTACAAAGTGAGACTCTTTCTCAAAAAAAAAAAAAAAAAAAAAAAAAGGCTGGCTATCAATAAATCAACCACTAGGGCTGGGGATTTAGCTCAGATGGTACCACCCCTACCTTGGAAGAACAAGGGCCCAAGTTTGAACCTTGGTACCATAAGAAAAAAAAAAAAAGAACCAACCAACAACAAATGACAGTGTGGCTATGGAGAAAAAGGAACCCTTCTTACTGTTGGTGGAAATGTAGACTGCTGCAACCACTGTGGAAATGAGTGTGGAGATTCCTCAAAAAACTAGAATTAGTGGTCCCATTTGACTCTGCTATTTTCCTGCTGTGTATATTCACAGAAGAATTAAAAGCATTATACCACATGACAGATATGCACCCATGTATATTGCAGCAGTTTGTAGCTAAATAGCTAAACAGCCCAAATCCCCACCAACCAGAGACTGAATAAAAAAAGATGTGGTTTATTACTCAACCATAAAGAACGATAAATTAGAGATATTTAGAGCAGATGGACTTTCAGGCCATACTCATAAATGAAATAAACTGGACACAGATGTGTAAATACCATATAGTTTCTCTAGTGTGAGAAACTGAAGGTGTAAATGAGGTCCAGGATGTATGATAGGTATTATAAAATAGGAAAATGAGAAAGGAGAACCTGGGGAGGCAGAGGAAAGCAAAGAAGAAAAAGAAAAAATTTGTTGGTAAAAAGGAAAAAAAAAACAGAAAGAAAGCTTATGTATTGGGGCCTGGGTGGGAGGGGTAAAACGAGGGCAGGGGAATGGGAAAAATAAGAATCATGACAGATCATGTCACTGGTGAATGTTGTCATAATGTCCACCTAACATGTACCAATAAACCTGATACAGGCATTTCATGGTCACACAGTCCATGACTTCCGGTGCACGGCTGCTTGCACTCCTACCACATCTTCCAGGGCCCCACGTGTGGCAACTACTGCAGTCAATTCCTTTTGGACCGAATAAAACCTCTTTGTGGCTACTTTGTGTCTTCTTTTGAAGAAGTTACCATCTTTACTTTGGATTCTACTTCCGTGTTTCTATGGCGGGATGTTTTGAGAACAATGACTAGTTTCATTTAATTGTATCCTTTGAATTTGATCATTGGAGCCTTGTCTGGCATTCTTCAGTTTGGGTAGATAACCCTTACTCCTTTTTTTAATTTATGACTGTTTAGTAGGTGATAAAAACAAAGAAACTGAAGTTTGAGGTATGAGATAGCTTGGGTTAGTATATTTCTACCTTATCCCAGTGAGAAAATAGAGCAAGATTAATTTTTTTCCAATTTTCTTGACTTTTCCTTTTCAATTTTTAGAGAAGTCAAGAGCCAAATCACACTTGGAACAGAGCCACAGTCCAGGTCTCCTGATTCTAAGTTTACAACTCAGAACGTCCATGTGTCTCAGGTCAGAGACACCACACCAGCAAAACAAAGGGATTGTAGACTGCACAAATACCCAAGAAAGTACATAGGAAATAATGTCAAGAGAACAGTATATCAGAACACAAAACAATACACACACAATATTAACTGATAAGAAAGTCATTGCCCAAATACTGATTATCCAAAGATGAGATAAATTGTTTATGTGACCTCACTGTTAGGCTTCTCTGTAGTTATAGACCCCAAATTATAAGACAATAAAAAGATTTGACTCTGCCAGATGTGGTGGCACATGTGTATACTGTGATCTCAGGATTCTACAAGACTGAGGCAGGAGGATCACAAATTCAAATGTAGCTGCGAAAACTTAGTGACTTAGGAAGACTGTTTTACAATAAGAAAATAAGGGTTGGGGTGTAGCTCAGTGTGAAGGTTCTAGGTTCAATTTCCAGAATCCCGTCCTCCCCCAAAGATCTAATTTCGACTTAAAATACTAGTGGGAAAGAATAACATTTGACAAAAAGAAAAACCCTGCTGGGAAAATACAAAATGCACTTCTCCGTTGGTGAAGGCTGCTGCACAGCACCGAGCTGCTCTGCCGGACATGCCTGCTCCCGCCTCGCTCGGCACCCTTGTTGTAACTCAGACTTTAAGTGATACTTCAGTCTCCTTCCAGACCTTTGGAAGAAGCCACCAGGACATCATTTCATTTTGAAAAATCTTGGAAGAATTTTTCCTTCTCTGCTACTGAGGCTTGAACCCAGAGCCTTTATACTGAACTGCATTCCCAGCCCCCGTTTTAAATTTTAGGACTGGATTTCACTGTGTTGTTGAGCTGCCAGGCATGCCTCACATTTGCAATCCCCCTGCCTCAATCTCTCAGAATGCTGGGATTCCAAGCATGTACCACCCACTACACTGATAAATTTCTTAGAACGAGCCTTGAAGCAAACTTTCTAAACACAATTAGCAAAGAGATTTTGGACCTCAAACCCCAAGGGAAGTGTGTGGCTCTTTAACAAGGTGGCCTTTTTTTTTTTTTGAGACAGGGTCTCATGTTGTAGTTCAGGCTGGCCCTGAGCTCACTATGGTGCCCAGGCAAGCCGCCGTGAACTCAGCAATCCTGTCCCTGCCTCCCGAGTGCTGGGATTACAGGCGTGAGCCACCACGTCCGGCATTGTGGTATGCGGTGTTGATTGTTGGTGGGCGTGTCTCCATGCCCAGCATTCTATGTGGTTACCGGGGATCGAACTCAGGTCCTTGCGCTTGCAAGGCAGGCGCCGGAACCACTGAGCTAACCCTCCGGCCCAAGGTGGCCTTTTTGAAGACAGTAAGTCAACAGAAGGAAATGATACTAAAGTTTCCCACCCACAGAGAACTCTCACCGCTGCCGTGGCCTGCGCAAGGAGGGTCTGAAAAATCTGTGGGTGCGATGCAGACTCAGTCAGAAGGACTCTGCGCCTCCGGGTCGCACACAGGTAGAGCACAGGTGACGGGCTCCATGGGAGCCGGAATGCACAGGACCTGGGCTGCCTGTGCAGGGTCACCCTGGCCGTCACCCCTCTCTGTATCAGGCCCTCCTCAGTAGGACAGGGTGCAGAGCCTACTCCTTCACCGGATTTTGTGATGATTGTAAGTGACAAGTAAAAGAAAGCACAGGCACAGCTTTTCTCCTGAGAAAAATGAACAGCAGGCGATCACCTTCTCTCCGTTTGTGATCAAGAACAAAACACACCTGCCTTCTTCCTCCTAGATCGGGGTGGAAGGGAGACTGAGCGTCTGTGTCCAGCGGTACGTGCTGTTGTGGTGTGAAACCTGCACTGGACGAGGGTCTTATGATTAAGCACTGCTAAAAATTGAACACCAGTAAATATTTTTGTGAAGTGTAAACATTCCAATCTTGTTGAGGAAAATTCTAAGAACTCAGGAGAGTATTCATTCCACAAATACTTATGTACCTCTCATGTGCCAGGAATGCTGCCACGTGCAGAAGGTACAACGGTAAACTGGAAAGTGTACCTGATCTCAGCCAGCCTTACTAGCCACAGCAGCTTGGCATCCAACTCACGGTTATGCTAAAATATAGCTCTTTGGTAGGACACAGGTCAGCAGGCATCCTATGCGTCCTAGTGGTCACTACTACAGGAGACCTAGGAGGCAGAGCCCAGGTGCCAGTGTACCTGATAAGGAAGTGGAAAAAGGGGCTTAAATGAGGCCCAGGGAACAGGTGCAAAGGCCTCTGAGTGCAGTGGGCTGACAGGTTCTGAGGGTCTTAAATATACTGACTATAGGATTGGTTTGTTTTTGAGAATGTTGACTAAACTTGGCATCTGGTATAATTATTAGTACTTAATTCATTACATTAAAAGAAAAGCTGATACCAGGTATGGTGATGCATGTCTGTAATCCCAGTTACTTGGGAGGCTGAGGCAGGAGGATCAGAACTTTGTAGCTAGCCTGGGTGACAGTGAGCCCTAGAGAGGTGGTTCAGTGGTCCATGGGTTCAATCCCCAGAACTGGAAGAAAAACAGCCTTAAGTGGCTCATCCTCATCCTGTTACAGCACCCTGACCTCTTGCCCTCCTGTTAAAGTTGGCCAGGGCAGCAGCTGCTACATATCACCTGGAAGGAAGGTGTTGAGACAGGGTGTTGTTACACGGCCCAGACTGGCCTTGAACGCTCATGACAAGCTTGTGCCACTGTACCGGTTGGTTCTACTGCTAAGGAGGGTAAAATGACTATTTAGGTAGGGAGCTGTCCTCTCACCCTTTTATAGGTTAGTCTTCAGCCCCAGGCCTTTCCTGTTCTCTCCAGGCTTCCAGAGCCTTCCCCCATTCTCCCAATGCTGAGGCAGCAGCCAACTGGCCCTGCCGTATTTGCTAGCTGGTACCCAGAACCATCAGCTATCTCTGTGAAGCCCCTCCGGACTCCATTTCAGTCCATGCACGGCTGAAGGACAGGCTGTTTTGAACTCTCCGCACTTGCTGTGGCTCCTAGCAGAGCTCTGTATGTACCAGAAACTCAAAATCAGTCAGGAATTAGTTTTTTGTTCTCTTTCTCTCAGTAGATTTCCAAATTCTCCCAAAACCTCATGACTGTAGTTCTCTGGAATCAATTTAAAACCCCTAATATTAAGATTTTAGGCCTTTCACCTAATAACTTTATACCTCAGCATACTCTGGTTTAGAATAAATGCCCCAGATCTGGAGTACAACAGTAACTAGCCAGGAGCAGAGCACAAAGAGATACTAAATAATACTTACTGAAATGAGTAAATTATCTTTTTAACAAATCTTATTTTCCCTTTTAAATCTCTCTGTAACCCCTACTTTTATACATTCATAGGTAACATCTTATAACAAGTTCCAACTGGAAAATACTTTTCTTCTGCCAGATCAAGATGTTTCATTCTTTCTTGAATCCTTTGGAATGGGTCAGCTAAGACACAGCTAATCAGTTCAGTCACCAATTGCTCCTGTACTGGTGCAAGTCAAGTTTTTGATTCAAAGGGACACAATTTCAGTTCAAAGACCGTATCAATTGCTTCTTTTTATGCTCTTGGCACTGTATATACTGAGTACTAACTAAATCTTCTTTAATTTTGGTACTGGTAATGGGACCCAGGGCTTTTCCCCTGAGCTACATTTTCATCCCTTTTTATTTTGGAATAGGGTCCCCCTAAAAGTCACTGAATTTCCCAGGCTGAATTCAAATGTGAATCTTCTTGCTTTGGCCTCTCAGAACCCTAAAAAGGTTTACACAGCCATGCCTGACCCTAACTAAATCCTCTTAATAAATCTTTATAGTATATTGCTCTAAAAGGTCCTTCAAGAGGTCTACATAAAATAGTACCTGTAATGTGCTTTATGCTCAAAGATTAGTGATTCTTGCTTTAATAAGCTGGCAAAGAAATACTGAAAAGGGCTTTTTTAACTGTATGAGCCCTAACCCTTGAGCAAATAAAAGAATTTATTATTTCTGTACAAACTACAACTTAACTAACTTCAGGGTTTTTTTCTCTTTCTCAGTGTTGACCTAACATATAAGAATAAGGTCATATAGAGCCAGGGATTTAGCTAAGTGGTTCCAGCATCTGCTTGGCAAGCTCAAGGTCCTGAGTTTGATCCCAGGTACCACATACCATAATGCTGGGAGTGGTAGCCCATGACTGTACTCCCAACACTCAGGGGGCAAAGGCAGGAAGATTGCTGTGAGTTCGAAGCTTGCCTTGGCTACATAGTGAGCTCAGGGCCAGACTAAACTACAAAGTAAATCCTGTCTCACAAAAAAACAAAACAAAAGAAAAACCAATAAGGTCATATAGTAAACAACAGTAACATTCATGTACAGAATATGACACTGAAGAAATGTGACTTCTCTGTAGTATGACTTTGCTTCTCTACCAAACAGCTGCACAGGACACTGAGGGACAAACATCAGGCAGCTCAGTTTGGAAGATGGTCCCTGGACAAGCAGTAGTGAGCAGTCTGGAGGGGAAGGAAGCACAGTAGACTCTGGGTTCTGCAGCAAGCATGGCTCACAAGTGATGTTTCAAAAATTTTACAGTTTTAAAATTTAAAATTGTGCTATTTTTCTAACTGTTTGAAAATCAGTACAGATACTCAAATCCAAACATAATTCAGAGACAAGCAGCAGCTATATTGGTGTCCCTGAAGCCTCCTGGCCTGGGGCAGCTGCTGCAGAAGGGTGCTCCCAGCCCAGCAGCCCAGCAACATGTCTGTCTGCCTGAGAAGCACCGCAGCCAGCATATTCCTGCTAGGGAGCCCCAACTCATCAGACCTTGTCTCAAAATTTAAAATAAAAAAGTGATGGAGATGTAGCTAAGAGCAATGGCCCTCGGTTAAACTTCCAGGACCACCAAAAAAATAGAAGTAAGGACCACAGATTTAGCTCAGTGGTTGCAGCACTTGCCTAGCAATCACAAAATCCCTGGTTCAATCCCTGGTAACCACATACAGCAATACTGGGCGTGGTGGTTCACACCTGTAATCCCAGCACTCAGGAGGCAGAGGCAGGAGGATTGCTGTGAGTTTGAGGCTTGCCTGGGCTACACAGCAAGCTCAGAACTAGCCTGAACTACAAAGTGAGACCCTGTCTCAAACCCATACAATACAATACAATAATAAAAGTAAGCTTCTGTATTACATATTAGAACCATAAAGTTAATTTTAACTTGAATTTTTAGACCTAAGCAAATTTTGTTAAGATTTATGAGAAGTGTGTATTTTGTTTATGAGTTTATGAGTTTATGAGAGTTGCTATGAAACAATACTTCAGGAAAAAAGACAAGATTGTGTTTACTGGGCTGTGGGTGGAAAACTGACAATGGATGATGTCACTAATAGGCAATTATAACATCCAGCATTCCAAAACTGTTTAATAATTTGTTTTGAAGAATTATAGCTTCCAAAAGAACAAAAAGATAATCTAAATATTTATTTGGGTGGCTGCATACCCAAATAAATTTAAATATACAAAATAAATAAATTAATCCCACCTTAAAAAAGCATCAATGTTTTATCTGCATGTGAGTATACACACACACATATACATACACACACACATACACACACATGCATTCGTTGCATTTTCTATGGGAGGGTGGGGTTTCCCATGCTGTAATGATAGGTAGGCTTCCAGAACAACCTGAAACACTAAGTTAACTATCAGGTACATGTATGGCTACACCACATCATGGTGGAAGAACATGAACTTTGTAGAAACCAAAGAACCCCATGTCTCAGGTATTTTACCCTACTTTTATTAAATGTTTATGAGTCTGAAATTGTTTATAAAGAATATGTTAACAAGGACTGAAATGGAGTTCAGTCTTAACAAAGATAAGGTTCATATGACTCAGTCAAGTTTTTCCTCATGCCTAGATGTGTTTTTTAAACATCCTAGCAAATTCTCCCACCCTCTAAAAAGCTTATAATTCAAGTGTATTACAATACAGCTGTAATTTTCCACAAAAAAAAAAAGAGAAGAATTTGTTATAAGACACATCTAAAAATCAGTTGTAGGGACCAGGGATTTAGCTCAGTGATGCTGCCACCAACCTTGCAAGTGCAAAGTTGTGAGTTTGATCCCTGGTACCAGATTTTAAAAAAAGAGGGGGGGAGGCAGGGAGGGAAGAAGAAGGAGAGGGAAAAAAGAGAAAGAGAAAGAAAGAAAAGAGAGAGAAAGAAAGAAAGAAAGAAAGAAAGAAAGAAAGAAAGAAAGAAAGAAAGAAAGAAAGAAAGAAAGAAAGAAAGAAAGAAAGAAAGAAAGAAAGAAAGAAAGAAAGAAAGAAAGAAAGAAAGAAAGAAAAAGAAAGAAAGGAAAAATCAGTGTAATGATCCTGTATCTACTCAGGAACTACAGGGGATTTGTCTGCAAAATACGCTTTTTCCAGACAAAAGCACTCTCTGGTGAGTGAGCTGTCATAGAAAAGCAGGTGGGATACAGAAAAGTTGTCTACCCAGAAGTACTTGGTAAATGTTTACAACTTAAAATAGTCACTCTTGTGATTGTTACGCAAACCATGAGAGGGTGGCCCAATAAAAGCTCTGAATTCAGAGTACTACATTCTCAGAATGGGTTTCTTTCCCTCTTGGATACTATCACAACCTTAGATATGACTGTAATTAAATAAAATAGAAACATCAGAAGAGCTAAAGTAACACACTAGTTTGAAGAAACAGAGGTAACAGTATGCCAGTTAATCTTGCTTGTCAACTTGACTGAGTAAGAGACTCCTGGAGAAGCCTCTGGACTGTGAGAGAACTAACCCATTGAAGGACTCATGGCTAAATCGGCTAACAGGATGGAAAGCTTAGCTGGAGAAAGCGAAACACGAGTCACGGGGTCATGTCCTGGGGGACTGTCTGGCCCCAGGCACCTCCCTTTCTCACTCTTCCCAATCGGCTTCCCTTACTGACTGCCCTGAGCTGAGCAGCTGTCCCCCACCAGGACTTTCTGCCCCATGTCTCTGCCTTGGAGCCAGAGAGCATGCGCGGACACCTCCGGACAGCCTCTGAAACCACTTCCCTGTGACGGCCAGAGAAGCCTCTCCCCTTTGAGGAGCGGGTGTCAGGTACTTTGTGCCGGGAACAGAAAGCTGCATGACATACACTAAGATGGGGAAATTCTCATTTCACTGCTGACACTAATTCACTACAAGGCAGCATAGTTTTTTCTTCAGTGTTTCTTCTTTTCCATAATTCAGAGATTAGGATGATTATTAGAGTCTTAACAGCCACAGTTTGGGCCAACTCTCTATATGTCATTATATTTCTGCTTATCCAAAGCATTTTAGGGTAAAATGATATTTGGTAAAGATAAGGTTATACTATGAAAGCCTGAAGATGTGAAAGAATTCTTCTTAAACCTCGCACGATATCTTTTCACTTAGATTCCATTTACATAAACTGTCATATAATATTTTCTATTATAGTTAGAAAAATATGCAGAAACAAATGCTTAGAATTTGAACACACATACCATAATATTTATTATTTTCTCAGTTTTTTCCTAGATGTCACTTTATTACAAATTGAGTGGTAAGTTTTCATCAGCGGGTTTCAGGCTCCTGAGCATTCTGGCCAGCTGGGGAGGTGGTTGTGGTAGAGCATTTGGAAAGGTGGGGGCAATGGAAGACAGCTTGCTGAAGGTCTTCCTTCTAGACTAGATTCCTGTCAGGATGACTGAATAAACATATTTTGCTATCATCAAAATATTCTACCAGGAAAAGTATTTGAAGAAGTATAAATCATATTGTCTCTGAAATGCATTAATTTCTAGAAATGAGGGTATTTCCAAAAACTAGAGTCTAAATGAAAGTACTTGTGATGTGAATGACTGCTACTAATAGCTAATCTGTTTTGTACCAGAGACAATTCCTCTGATTTAGTTATGAAGTATCTAGGAGACACATATATCTCTTCTGCTTTCTCTTCTCCTCCTCCTCTTCCTCCTACTTCTTTTTAGTTTCTTGAGACAGGGTCTTGCTTTGTAGTTCAGGCTGACCCGGAACTCACTATGAACTCCAGGTTAGCCTCGAACTCATGGCAATCCTGCCTCTGTCCCCCGCCCCCACTGCTAGGATTACAGGCATGAGCCACCATACCAGACTCCATTTTATATTCTTAATTTCAATACAATTATGAATCACTAAACCAGCACAGTTCCTTTTATCACTCAATTATATGCCCTAGAGGTATTTTATGGGCTTTACTCGGCCCCTAGCCTTGTTTTATAGGCAAAATTTAGATGATCCTGGGTTACTGCCTTTAAATTTAATTAGAGATAAAAGACAAATAAAAGAACTGGTCACTGTAGCCAAGAGGATGCTTTTCCAGTGTGTCCTTACCTTCCTCTGGTGGCCTTCTGTAGAACCTTCATGCCCACCAGGCTGCAGGAGTGTCCTTCCAACTCTCTGTCCCTCAAGACGGCACCCTCTAAGTGCACTTCACCAAAGATTCCATGTGCATCTTGGACCAGAAGGCAGATTCTATTGAAAACAACAACAAAAAAAAAAGCATTCCCATTTGGCTTTTGAGAGCATCTGGATGAATACAGAGATCGTGATTTTCTTCTCCTTCACTAGAAATCCACTGTTGTCTTCTTCCTAAATGGCTAAGTCAGGGCAAATGAAGTTAGATTTAAGTACATAACTTTTGGAATTGTATACGCAAGTGTTTGGCTAGCTAGCAACAAAATAAAGAATTCTCCTTTGGCATGAAAAGAAAACTCTTAAGCCAAACGTGTTAGAAAAGCGCATAGATTACAGGACTGTCCTCTCAAACCAAATATATTACATTGCTCAGAAACAGTAACCTCGCTCGTATTTTTATTCTGTTCCTAAAGAAAATAGAAAACATGTTATGTGAATGTTTAATACTGAAAAGTTTCAGCATGATATTATGAGTACAGTAAGGAGCTTTCCCTGTGACAGGCGCCTATTTGTAGACATGCATGTCTCAGCAGGGAAAAAAACCAGTGTCCCAGTAGCAACTGAGACATGAAGGATGTCCAGGGATGTAATAAGGTTATAGAGGTTGGTATTTATGAAAGCCTATTCATGGCTAAATTTCTAATCCCTTCACATTGTAATCAAGTAAATCAAGTCATATTTACTACAAAATGATAAATTCTCAGAAAAAAGTTTCATAGAGCCTTAAAAGTTTAGCCAGAGACTGAGCTCAGTGGTTCCAGCACCTGCCTAGCAAGTGCAAGGTCCCTGGTTCATCCCCAATAACCACATACAACAATCCTGGGTGTGGGGCTCACACCCACCAACAATCAGTACCACATACCACAGTGCCAGGTATGGTGGCTCACGCCTGTAATCCCAGCACTCAGGAGGCAGAGGGAGGGGGATTGCTGTGAGTTTGAGCCTTGCCTGGGCTACATTGTGAGCTCAGGGACAGCTTGAACTACAAAGTGAGATCCTGTCTCAAAAAAAACAAAAAAGAAAAAGTTTAGCCAGAAAATAATACTACAAAATAGACTGTGGAACACAAAACTATTTTAAAGATAAAAGTATAAAGGAAAAGAACAGAAGGATAATTAAAAATGAGCAAAGAAGGTTAAATGTGAAGCCATTAGCATCCAGGTCTTTGTTGGCATCAAGGACAACTATCAATTCCCTCCCTGATGAAGTCTTCCAGGCTGACAGGATGCCCTGGCTTTTAGGAGAACCGAAGGCAAACCTTGCCTGGAAGAAGGCACCTCTAACTGTACTGCCAGTTTGCCATGGAGTCAGAGCACCATAAGCTCTCAGAAAGGCCACCAAACAAGGAAACAAACCATTACGTGTGAAAGTATATTTCTAAAGAAATCACGGACCTGCTGAGGACTCAAGAGATTAGGATTCACAGATATAAAATTTAGAACAAATATTTTAAAAAGCGAAACATCACAAAAATATTAATAGAAAACAAGAAGCTGTAGACCATGACTTGGTAATTTTGAAAACAAATGAAACAAACCAAAAAAAAGAAAAATGAAATAAAAATTTCAAAAAGGAAAACTGCATTCATTAAAATAATGACGATATTGGTTCTTCCCACCTAGGAACAAGGGATGTCTTTCCATTTTCTGGTATCCTCTTCAATCTCCCTTTTCAGAATGCTGTAGTTTTCAAAATAGAGATCTTTCACCTTCTTTGTTAGATTGATTCCTAGATGCTTCATTTTTTGGATGCTATTGTGAAGGGAATTGATTCCCTGATTTCTCTTTCAGTGAGTCCATTATTTGTATATATAAAGGCTACTGTTTTTGTTTTGTTTTGTTTTTGAGACAGGGTCTCGCTTTGTAGTTCAGGCTGGCTCTGAGCTCACTATGTAGCCCAGGCAAGTCTGGAACTCAGCAATCCTCCTGCCTCTGCCTCCCAAGTGTTGGGGTTACAGGCATGAGCCACCATGCACAGCACTGTATGTGGTTACCAGGATCAAACTCAGGGCCTTGCGCTTGCGAGGCAGGTGCTGGAACCACTGAGCTAAATCTCTGGCCCATGATTTTTGAGTGTTAGTCTTATATCCAGCTATGCTACTAGATCTGGCAATTAAGGGTAGTAGTCTTTTAGGTGAGTTTTTAGGATCTTCTATATACAATATCATGTCATAAGCAAATTGGCCATATTGCCAAAAGTACTATATAAATTCAATGTATTACTGAATGAAATCTCAACAATAGCTGGGCGTGGTGGCTCAAGCCTGTAATCCCAGCACTCAGGAGGCAGAGGCAGGAGGATTGCTGAGTTCAAACTTGCCTGGGCTAAATAGTAAGCTCAGGACCAGCCTGAACTACAAAGCAAGACCCTGTTTCCAAAAAAAAAAAAAAAAAATCCCAACAGTATATTTTTTGTTTTTGCTTTTTGAGACAAGGTCTTGCTGTAGTTCAGGCTGACCCTGAACACACTATGTAGCCCAGACAAGCCTGAACTCAGCAATCCTCCTGCCTCTGCCTCCCAAGTGCTGAGATTACAGGCATGAGCCCCTATGCCCAACCCAGCAATATATTTCACAGAAAAGAGAAAATAATCCAAAAATTCATCTGGAACCACAGGATACGTAGAATAGCAAAAGCAATTCTAGACGACAAGATCATGAGAGGAGATATCACAATTCCCAACTTGAAACTATATCACAAAGCTACCATGATTTAAAAAAAAGCATGGTACTGGCAAAGAAACAGACCCAAAAATCGGTGCAACAGATAGAAGATCCAGAAAAAAACCCAGAAACACTAAGCCACCTCATCTTTGACAAAGGAGCCAAACATCCTTAAGGCAGGAAAGATAGCCTCTTCAACAAATAGTGCTAGAAAAACCAGGTTTAAACTTGCCAAAGATTAAAACTAGATCTATGTCTTTCTCCATGCACCAAACTAAAATTAAAGTGGATTAGCAACCTAAATATTAAAACAGAAACACTAAACCTGCTGGAAAATAGGTTAGGTAGAACTCTTGGAGACACTGGCTTAGGGAAAGACTTTGACAAAAATCTCAGCAGCACAGAAACTAGGAGAAAGAATCAACAATTAGGATCTCATCTTACTAAAAAGCTTCTGTACAGCAAGAAAAACCACCAACAGAGCAAAAAGACAACCTACAATATGGGAAAGAGCTTTTACCAGCAGTTTCTCAGATGAAGGACAACTATTTAGAGTATACAAAGACCTTAGAAAAACCAGACCCTCCAACTTTAAAGACCCAATTCAAAAATGGGCATCTGAAATGAACAGATGTTTTTCAGATGAAGAAGTAAAGGCAGCTAAGGTACCATGAAAAAATGTTTAATACTGTTGGGCATTTAAGCGATGCAAATGAAAATAACACAGAGATTCCATCGCACTCCACAAAGAATGGCTGCTATCACAAAATCAACCAACAACAAATCCTGGAGGGGCTGTGGGGAGAAAGGAACCCTTCTCCACTGTTGGTGAGAATGTAGACTGGTGCAGCCACTGTGGAAATCAGTGTGAAGATTACTTAAAAAACTAGGACCCATAGAATGCTGGACGTGGTGACTCACACCCACCAGCAATCAATACCACATACCACAGTGCTGGGCGTGGTGGCTCATGCCTGTAATCCCAGCACTCGGGAGGCAGAGGCAGGAGGATTGCTGAGTTGGAGACTTGCCTGGGCTACATAGTGAGCTCAGTGCCAGCCTGAACTACAAAGTGAGACCCTGTTCCAAAAAAATAAAAAACCAACAACAACAAAAAAAACTTACTAGGACTCGAGGTCCCATTTAGCCCAACTATTCCCCTATTAAATATATACATGAAAGAAAATAATCATATCACAGTGCTATATGTACACCCATGTTTATAGCAGCTCAGTTTGTAATAGCTAAGTCTTGGAAACAGACCAAATACCCATCACTGGGGGACTGGATAAAGAAAATATGTTTTTTTTGATAAAATAGAGTATGACTCTGCCATAGAGAATGATAAATTTGAGTCATTTATACTCAAGTGGATGTACCTTGAAGTCATACTCCTGTGGAAATAAATAGGACACAGATGTGTAACTACTGTATCTTTTCTCTAGTAGGAAAAACTGAAGGTGTAAATGAATGACAAAATGTATGTCAGGAAGAAAATGAATGACAAAAATATATGAAATAGGAAGAAAATATGCAAAAGGAAAAAAGGAAAGGCAGGTAGGGGAAAGTAAAAAAGGGAAAGAAAAAAATGATAGTAAAAGAAGGAAACAAAGCTTTTACATATAGGACATGAGGTTGTAGGGAGGGCTGGGGAAAGGGGAAAAGAATGAGAATCAAGATGTATCATGTACAGGGAAGGGGATTTAGCTTAGTGGTTCCAGCATCTGCCTTGCAAGCACAAGGTTCTGAGTTCAGTCCCTGGTAACCACGTACCACAGTGCTAGGCATGGTGATTTATACCCACCAGCAATCAGTACCACACACCACAATGGTAGGCCTGGTAGCTCAGGCCTGTAATTCCTGCACTTGGGAGGCAGAGGCAGGAAGATTGCTGAGTTCAAGGCTGGCCTGGGCTACATAGTCAGTTCAGGGACAGCCTGAATTGCAAAGTGAGACCCTGTTTCAAAAAAAAAAAAAAAAAGATGTACAGGTGTAAATTCTCAATGATGAATGTGATCATACTGTATGTATATAATGTGCCAATAAAATCAATTAAAAATAAATCTATAAAACAATGAGTTCCCTGACTAAAGGCAACAAAAGGTGATATTTACCTGGAAAGTGTGTTAATGGCGTCTGGATTCTAGGTTTGAATCACTAACCTAGAGTGCAGCCAGAGCGCTGAAAGAGAAGCAGGAGTGAGGGGTGGACAGATGAGTAGGGCTATCATGTGCCTCCTATGGATTCCAGAGAAACAAAACAGAGGAAGAAAAAGAGACCATTTGTAATCTAGAGCCTGACAACTTTTTTCAACTGATATAAGGAAGAAAAACAAGTAAAAAATAGGACAATTAAAAGGAAACCTATTCTAATACATATTCTTTCCCGAAATAGAGAAAACCGAAGACAATATTTCATTATTTCATATGTGGTACTGGGTGCTGAACTGTAGCTCCCCACTGAGCTACAACCCCAGACCTTTAAAATATTATTATTATTTTTTTAAGACAGTGTCTTGCTTTGTAGT
Organism: Thryonomys swinderianus; assembly: GCA_004025085.1. Classification (NCBI taxonomy): domain Eukaryota; kingdom Metazoa; phylum Chordata; class Mammalia; order Rodentia; family Thryonomyidae; genus Thryonomys; species Thryonomys swinderianus. The sequence goes on along the minus strand of PVIC010034850.1, from coordinate 3,429 downwards.
TCAGGCTGGCCCTGAACTCACTATGTAGTGCAGGATAGCCCCAAACTCACAGCAATCCCCCTGCCTCTGCCTCCCAAGTTCTGGGATAATAGGAGTGAGCCATCATGCCCGGCATTGTGGTGTGTGGTACCAGGGATTGTACTCAGGACCTTCCACTTCCCAAACAGACACCGAAACCACTGAGCTAAATCTCCGGCCCCTAAAACACTAAATTTTGAGACAAGGTCTTGGTAAGTCACTGAATTTCCTTGACTAAGCTTGAACTAACTATATTCCCGCTTTAATCTGCCAGAGTGCTAAGAGGAAAAATAGCTCCATGCCATGTTATCTTAAGGGACATGTACAGTTCAGTTGTAAAGTGTCTCTAGAAACAGCGGAATTTAGTAAGAAAAGGTCTTAGCTAGAGAATCATTATAAGTGATTTCTATGAGCTGAATCCCCTGTTCCCTGGTGATTGGCTCTAGGCCTCTGACTAAGCTACATCCCCAGCCCTCCCCTGCAAGATACAGTATCCACAAATTTCCCAAGTTTGCTTCACACTCACAATCCTGCTCCCTCAGGATCCCAGGATTACAGGAATGTGCCACCATGCCTGGCTGAGATTTTAAAAGCAAGAGGCACATACACATACACATAAAATTTTAAAATTTGCCTGAGTGGTCTAGCATCTTCTAGTAAAAAGTGCAAAATAAGGAAATTTTAAAAGAACAATTTTAAAGGGATGAAATTTTGCCTCACATCAACCTTTTACTACTCATGAATAATCCCAGAAGCCCATGGAATATTTTTGGGACAGTAGTTTGCATCAGGGTTTCACTATTTAATACTGGCTGGCCTTGAATCCCCAATCCTCCTAAGTGTTTAACAAAACTATCTTTCAAGGATGGTGGTAAAGACATTTTCAGGTAAAGAAAAAGTAGAAGCATTTTCTACCTATAGTCCCTGAAATATTTAGTAAGTATTAAAGGAATTAGTAAATGCTTAAATTATACACTGATGAAGAAATTATCCTGAAAATGAGCTAAGATACAAGGAGTATTACCAATGAAAAATATAAGCAAGTCATAATAAACCTAGTAGGATAAAAACAACAGTACCACTCATAATATACTAAGGCGTACAGAGGTGAAAAAGTGATAATAAATAGCATGAAATGCAAATGGGACAAGTTCAAATATTCCCAAGTCCTCATGTTACTCTGTATATAAAGCTACTAACTTAAGCATAGTAAAACTTCAAGTAAAAGAAAGAAACATAGAAACAGGAATCATTTTTCCTCCCTTTTCACTAGGACTTGAAGTCTGACATAGGTTCTAACATGCTGTGTGAGAGCAGAAATGAAAATGTATATTTTTATGTTGACAAGTCCATCCCTTTTTAATTTTTTATTTTGAGAGAGTTTTGATAACTGGCTAAATTGCCCTGGCTGAGCTTAAACTTGCCATCTTCCTGCTTTAGCCTCCCAGGATATGAGCCACCCAAGCCAGCTAATAAGGCCTCTGGCTATAAACCGTCCTCCTCGCGCTTAGCCACCTGCTCTCCTGACTTCTCTCGTTCTTTTTTTAAATAAGTAAATCAAGGCAGACCCTTGGCAACCAGGACACAGAAGTGGGAGCGGATTGTACTTCCTGAAGAGGAAGTCCCGAACTTCCATGTGGAAACATCGTCAAAACAACTACATTTTGAGTTATTATTTGCTAGTATTTACAAAAGTCAACATAGAAACAAAATCCCTATGAATCCAAATTCCTCTTTTTCTACTGAGCCGGAAAGAGGAGGCAATGGATTGGCAAGTGCCGCTGCCCGCAGTGTGCCCTGGGATTTGCTTTATCTCAGACAACCAAGGAGGGGTGCTCCCGTGCGCTGCTTCTCTCTGCAGCGCTGAGTTATCGCGCTCCTCCTCCTCCTCACAAGGCCGTACTCCTCTCCCACACGGCGCCACTCACAGACGGAGCTGTGTCTCGGTGACATGCTGGCTCAGGCCTGAGGCACAGTCCTCCTCCCCACTGGTTTGACTGGGTTGAGAATGGCATTCGACCGATACCCTCAAGCAGGGGGAGCTTATCAGCGGCACACACTGAATTTCAGCCACTTCTCAATGCTTCCTGCTCAGTGAAACTCTATCTCCTAAAATCAACGCTGGTGAGACAGGTCTGAGCAGAAAAGGGCCACATGGTGGACTTGTTTTTCCTGAACCACCAGATATTTACCATAAAAGTTATATCATACTCACAACATGATGGCTTAAAGGGAGACAGCATCTCGTTAGAAACTCCAGCTCTTGCCAAAGTGTATGAGCTTGCGTTTACTCATTTTAACATGGGAATTCCAAGTCAGGACCTTTTTAGAGGAGTTTAGTAAATATTAACAGTCATTTCAATGAGACAGGGCAGTGGTGGCAAACCTATGGCATGAGTTTTATTTTATTTTTCTTTTTAAGACAAAAGATGTTAATCTATGAGGTTATTTTTCTAAAGTAACTAGTATTTCTTTAGTTCCTTTTTTCTTTTTTTTTGAGACAGGGTCTTGCTTTGTAGTTCAGGCTGGCCCTAGGCTCACTGTATAGCCCAGGCAAGCCTGGAACTCAGCAACCCTCCTGTCTCTGCCTCCCGAGTGCTGGGATTACAGGCGTGAGCCACCACCCGGCACTGTGGTATGTGGTATTGATTGCTGGTGGGCGTGAGTCGCCCGACCAGCATTGTATGTGGTTACCAGGGATCGAACTCAGGGTCTTGCGCTTAAGAGGCAGGCGCTGGAACCACTGAGCTAAGTCTCCAGCCCAACTAACTAGTATTTCTAAACCTGGACTAGTATTCAGGTTTATTATAGCGCTGGCACTCTGCAATAAATAAGTGATCTGGGGCTGTAGTTTGGCACTCTAAAAAATCTTTAAAAGGTCCGCCCTCACTGATATAGGGCTAGGCACACAGAATGACAAAAGTAGATAAATTAGTCCTTACTGGGGCATGTAGGTTAAAAAAATTATTTTTTTTTAACTGGATTGAACTCAAGATCTTCACACGGAGCTATCTCAACCCCGCCCTTTCTTTTTAAATTGTGAGACAAAGTCTTGCTGATTTGTCTAACCTGGGCTCAAATTTGCCATCCTCCTGCCTCAGCTTGCTGGAAAGTGGCAGGGATTATATTAATGAACCACCTGCCTGGCTCTGCTCAATTTTTATAATATAACTTTACAGTTTTCTGCATATAGTTATTTCAAATGTTTGGTTAAATCTGTGTGTATGTTGTTTATGGTTTTGTTTCCCTTTTTAAATGGTAACTTTGTCATGTCTGAAGAACTATAATTGATTTATTATAACCTAATCTTAGTATTTTTCAAATTTGTTGACCTTTTTATGTAGTTTTATGTAGTCATTCTGGTTCTGATTTATGAAATGTTGATTTGCTTTTCTTTCTAATACTGCTTTT